>OX451345.1:12183971-12191471 GCA_949629155.1 Myopa testacea
TTCCGTTCTCTTCTACTCCATTCCACTCTGCCCCACTTCAGACCTTTACTCTCACAAACCCCTCTCTCCTTGCCCCCTCTCTCCTCACCCCCTCCATCCAACTCTTCCCCTCTTCAGGGCTCTTTTTGTGAGTACACAAAACGTTGCAGTGAACAGAACCCTCCACAGCAGCTGGCAGCTGTTAAAATTAGATACGCTGCTTAAGAAAGCATCGCGTCGCGTCGTCACCAAATGTTACATAAAAGAAAGAAACAAAATTTGAAGTCGAAGAAGAACAGAAACAAGAAGAAGAAGAAGTAAAAGGAGAGGAAGTAGAAGAAGAAGAGGAAGTAGAAGAAGAAGTAAAGGAAGAGGAAGTAGAAGAAGAAGTACTCGTGCATTTAGCTTAAGGTTCAGCTGTTGTCAGCATGTTATAAGTAAGTATTTAAGAAGTTGATAAAAAAAAGCAGTTGAAAGACAGAGAAAAATATCAAACAAGAGAAAAACTACACAAGCCAAGGAAAGTAAGGTAAAAGTTACACAAAAAATAAGAGGAAAAACCTGAAGAAAACCTTAAGGAAAAACAAGAGAATACATACGAGTATAAAATGTGTGCGTGTGTGTGTATAAGAAAGTGATTTATTCTAAACGAGTATATAAAGAGACTTGTAACGGTAAAAGCAGTTGATCCATATAAATTGTCCATACTTTATTCATGCAGAAGAATTTAAAACCTCTTCAGCAGCATCAACTGGTTGTTAGAGCTGCCAATTTGATTGGTTTTTTGCGACAGTGATTTTTGAGTGAAGCGTATTTAAACTTAAAGTAAGAATGGAGTAGAGTAGACAGTATACAGTGTAGAGTACATTAGAGCATTGAGTATAGATTATAGAATATTAAGTAAAGAGCAGAAAATATAGAGTATAGAATATAGAGTATAGAGTATAGAATATAGAGTATAGTGTATAGAATATAGAATATTGAGTGTACAATATAGAGTATACAGGATTGAGTACTGACTTTAGCATTTAGAGTAGAATACATTAGAGTAGAGTAGCATAAAAGAACCCAACTATGGGTCGATACAAATCGAAAATTTACTTTTTCGTGTATCGAGACTCACAAATTATAAGAAAAACACAAAAATATGTATGAAATCATGAGTGACTGAATGAATGAATGAACCAACGAATTAATAAACGAATGAATGAACAGAATGAACGAATGAATGAATAAACAGAAAGCATTTTAATTTATTTTATCGCACGGAACATGAACACGTTGTATGCGGGCATCGTTAATTTTATTCATCTGGTGTCCGTCTCACCGCCCATCAGTCCCTCCGTCCACTCGACCATTCCTGCATTTGACGGTGATGGTGATGGTGGACGGCTTCTGTTCATTTTACGAGTCTTCACTTTATGACAGCAAAGTTTTAAAGCAACACCGGCAACAAACACAACACAAGCAGCATCAACAGCAGGAACAGGAACCGCAACTCAATAAAAACAACATGACCACAATGTATACCGCAGAGAATAGCGAAGAGTACACCAAACTTATACACTTACACATACGTAGCCACACTCACACAGTGACACATTCAATGACATGACACACACCCACACACACGCTGAGCCACTCAGAAACACCGAACATCCGGACAGATGCGAGTATTCGTACTTGCAATGTTTCGTGCTGGAGGGTGGGGTGGCTGGGGCGAATCGGGCTAATTGGGCTGAGCTCAAATTGGCTTGAAATGAATTTCGATGCTTGCGTGGTTTCGCTTGGGGGTAACTAAAGTTGTGCTCATTAAAACAAATTCCAGGATAATTTAAAGCAAATCGAAATGAAGGCCCCACAAAGAACAAGAACACAATACAAACAACAAGGACACACAACAACAAAGAAACAAAACAAAGTCACTAAAATCATTAGAATTATGGATGAATTATATTCGAGTGTCAGCGAAAATCCTAATGAGAAGGATGGAAATTATGAATAAGAGTATATATTATTATATAATACAATACAATGAAAGAGAGTTCCTTAGGAGAGAACTAGAATGTAATTCGACTTAGAAATCTGCAGTGAGTCGCAAATGGATAGGATCTCGAAAATAACCGGAGTATTTTTAATCATTTAAAATTCTGATGTTAAGTCTTAAGTCTTAAAAATCACCGAAAGTTGAGATTGTCGCTGGAGTCATCTCCGAGTCACCTTCCTTATTGAAATCACGTTTTATTTGAAACACCTTGAATATCTATCGATATCTTAGAGATCACAATCTGGGCTCATATACTGAGAGCTCCTATATTCGAATTCTGACACCTACTGAATTATCCAATCACCTACGTTAGTCACCAACTGAGCCATTTTTTGGGATAATCTTCTGAATACTTGAGTGATGCTTTGTATAACTGAATATTTGCTATTGAATACTTATCAGTGTATTACTCTTTATAGTTCTCTTACGAAAGTCATCTTCAGTCGTTTAGTAGAGTCACCTTCTGAAATTTGACACTTACCGGAAACTTATTGTTTAATTATTGAAAATACTGCACTATATTCTGGGAACATACTGATTTAGCTTATAGGGATAGGCTTAAATAATAGAACCTGCTAACATTTAAGTCTAATATGAACTACCGGAATCTTTTTTGGACTGCTTTTGAAGCACCTACGTGTCGGATCTTGTATTCATTTACGGAAATAACCTTGTGACATCTATTAGAGTCATCTCTTTTGATAATTTTCTTTACTTACTTCGAGAGTTACCAAAGTCGAACTCTGACATCTGCTGAATTCCCGAATCTTTCGGATCCATTACTTTCCGACTGACAGTTAAACCTTGTTTACTTTATTGATTACAATGCACATTTTTAGCGATACAAATTGATCAAATGAATGATGGTGGTAATATTGTATTGTATTATTATTCGCTTCCATTTAAAAACAAAGACCAGAGACACGCCTCAGGTTGTAGCTTAAAATTTTCTATCAACTTGAACCTGGAATTCCACGTAGTACTCGACTGGGCCGGATCCAATAAGGTAAAGTTTATAGAAGCCAGGTTCCATGTGACTCGGGAGCACTTTTGTCGAGATGTCGCATTTATTAAATGTGTACACTTTTCTCTCCAATTTCGGCGGATTGTTACCATCGGGTTGTGGAGCATTCGAACATTCTGATAAGCTGTCAGTGAGTATATCCTTGTACAAGTTGGCCATGAAGTGGGGCATGGTTTGCTTTTCCACTTTGAATGGTTCCAATCGATAGACATTGCTACCTGAAGCACTACGATATAGTAAAGCTTCCACCTGAAACAGAATGGAAAAGTAATTTAATTGATCGATTGAGTGTGTATAAAGAAGATCGTGTGTAAAAGAAGACGAGGCGATGTTTAAATAGTTTACTAAAACAAAAATATACACAATTTATGGTATAAGGAGTGTATAAAAAGTATTCAAGGACAGTCGAAAGGGTTTATGGAGATCCTGTTAAGATTATATCTATAAAGAGAGTTAAAGTAGTGGTAAAAGAGTGATTTAAAGGAGAGATTCTATGAAGAGTTCTTCAAGATTTTGAATATACATAGATTGATTTTTAAAGAAGATTTTTGTAAAGATAGTGTAGCGTTTTTAGAGTTATGGAGAATTTAGAAAGTTCAAAACTTACAAAATACTCATCGTCTACATCGCAGTTGACGATGGCTTCGCCTGAGATTGAGTACTTGCCACGCCCCACGCGCTCCGCGTACAGATTCCACTCCAACATTTCGGCGTTCGAGGTGTTCGCGCTGATGCCCAGCAAAGCGTAGTCCCAGTCTTTCTGCTATTATGAAGGATGAAATGGAAGTTAGAATTTGTATGTTAGATGAAATTCACGATGCCTTGATGATCATTAATTCGCACCTGCATTCCTAATCCGAGGGTTGCTGGCGGCAGAAGAACGATGCTCAGGCCACAGAGAGCACGAAAGAAGAACGGCGAAAACATATCGGAAGCGGATATGACCCAGATGAAAGTTTTGCTACTTATGAAGCTTCATCGATGGCGTGGCGTTATTTATACGTGGTAACACGATGTACGTATGCATATCGTGAGAGATTCTTATTTGAGTTTGATGATTAAACGTGGCTTGTTAGCTTGTTCGGTAACAAGAACCAAGCTAATCATGAATTCGATTAGAGTGACATGCAATCGTATCTGGAAAAATTTTTATCTGGATAGAGCGCAATTAATACAGTAAAATGTCTGTCTATTTTACATGTCTGTCTGTCTGTCTGTCTGTCTGTCTGTATGTATTTTTTTTTCTGTTATTTAATTTATTTGAATCTACTGTTTAACAAATAAATACGGATATAAAACTTATTCTTATTAACATTGTTTTGGACTAGATTAAATTAGCATTTAATTATTACAGGATTAACAGATGTTGTTGTTAAGAGACAATTGATAAAAATGTTAGTCGAGAGTTGAAATTATAATGTAATAAAGCTCTATTGTCATTAAATTAAAACGGAATCGAATTAAAATCGTTGAGCGATTGGAACTCCTTTCAAACGACATTCGTAATTAGTGACGAAAAAGAAAGACAAAAATTAAACCAGAAAAGACTCAAAGGAAAAATTCACTTAAGCAACACTTCATTTCACTGTCAGTAGAGGTTTATCTATTTTCGTTGTTGTTGTTGTTGTTGTTGCTGTCATTACAACTGAAATGAATAACGGAAGCGTGATGATGACGATGATGATGACGATGATGATGACCACCTGCTACGCCAGCAAAAATAACTACGGAAAAAAACGAAAAAAAGGAGAAGAGTAGAATAACGAAGTAGACAACAAAATAAACTTACAGAAAACAGGAAAAATGTGTCAAAGTTTATTATACAGAAAATGTTATTTATTTCTTTTTTCATGGTTTGCTTTTCCGTATTGTTTTTTGTATCCTTTGATGATGAGTGTTGAATTCTCTGGAGACGGCTGTCAGCTGTTTTTTTCTCGGTTAATCTGTTGTCCGGTTTCGGATTTCGGGTTAAAAACACGGGTTATTTTTACAGTTATGAAGATAAAAACAAAAATTTACAAACAAAGGAAATTTTATATTTAAAGAAAATTTTATATGAGCGAACTTATTAAAGAATTCGCTTTTTCTGAGTGAAAACTGTTAATGGTTCTATCATAATTTTTATGGATTTTGATTTTGCGTCGTTTTAGGGGTCTATTGATTCACTCCAATGATACACGAGTGTGTATTTTTATATGTCAACTGTCAAAAGTCAGTTGTTATCTGTCAATTATTCTTAACTATCAGCTGTCTAAATACTTCAGTGATTAAACTGAATCCTTAATTAATAATTCCTGAATCCTTATAATAACATGAGATTAAAATTCTTGGAGCTTCCTTAGAGTTTTTAAACTTTGTTCGAGGCTGTGAAACCTTCACTAATTCAATGATATTAAATATTTTTAGGATTTCCTTTCTTGACAAAAGAAACACAAGTTTTTGCTAGCTGTTTCTTTCTCCTGTCTGTTTTTTCTCTCCTTTTATTCAAGTTTTCTTTTCTGTTCAATGAAATGAAAAGAGTTTCATTGAACCAAATAAAAAGAGGAAGAAAGAATGACTGAAAAGCAATTAAATTATACGTTATGGCATAAGTTGCCTCAAGCAGCTCATAATTAATTTTTATGTATGAAGGGATGAGAAGAGGAAGCATACTCTAAGCCACCTCGCTTTTTTTCTTCTTTGTTGAGTGATTCTATTAACTCAGTATTTCTACTTTTTTTATTTGCAGCGTTTCTTCGCTTTAAGCTTCTTCGAAACATCTGTCAAACGAAGTGTTTGACATTCATTCTGTTAGTTCAAAAAATACGAAAAAAATACCGAAAACTGAACAACTTCAATCGAGGCACTACAAGAGGCATCATCATCGATTCAGACATCCAATACATCACTTTAAAAGCATTTCGATCACCGTCAATTTTCACCACAGCCAGCCACCTGAGTTCGCTTTCATTACAACAACATGCGTCGCTCTTCATTTACGCCAGTCTTCAGCCTGAGCACTCAGAACGAACCGTTGATTGTCGTCGAGGAAACGCACAGCCACGAGGAGGGCGGCGATGCGGAGGGTGCCGCTGGCGGTACCGAACCAGCAACCCGACGTTCGAACAGCGACGACTCGGACGCAGATTCGCCGGTGAATCCGTACCTTTTGTGTCCCTTCCCGGACATGCAGCAGCGTCGTAAGCATTCGCTGCCATCGCTGCAGATTTCCGAGGGCATAACAGCCAGTCAGGTGCGCCGCCTCTCGGATGTGGGCGGTGAGGGGGGCGGCATCAGTTCGAAGGATGTGGAATTTCTGGCAACTCTGTCGCAGCGAACGAATCCGTCTGCGGGCGGCCGAAGACATTCGGTGGTGACGATTTCAGCTGTGCCACCAACGTTGTTCGGGAGGAATCGACGCGAGTCGGTGTCGGGGTTGCCGTTGTGGTGAGTTAAAGTGAGGGTAGTGAAGAGGGCATCAAAGGGAAGGGGTGAAGGTCTTGGAATACAGCCCCTGAGTGTGAATGTCGCTCTGTTTTTGAGTGTTGTTTAGTGTCGCTTTAGTTTCACCGGAAATAATAGCATTTACCGAAGCGGACACGCACCGGAAATGCTTTAGATATGGATTTAAATTAAAACCGAGTTTTTTTCCTATATATTTATTCTTGTCTTTCTCTTTCTTTTCCTTTGTTTCTATTCTCTTCTCGCTCTTTCGCAGCGGCAGTCGTCGTGGCAGCGGAATTCAAGGTCCTCCCCTCACCGACCATCGGGGCAGCATCCATAACTTGCAGCTGGACATCATGGATGGCATCGTGCAGGCTCGCAAGATACGCTCGGGCAGCGGGGTCTGGGAGGCGCCAGTGTTGCCAGAGATTGACAGTAATGTGCCAGTGCAGACATAAAAACGTTTTCCGGTATATCCAAAGTAATCGCATTGTGTGAGTGTATAAGAGAGTGTGTGTGTATGTGTGTGTGTGTGTCAAAGATAGAAAAGAAAATAGTCCAGAAACAGCGATAGAGAGAAACAGAGTGATAGAGTGAATGAGAGAGAGTGAAAAAGAAAGGGAATCCACTCTTTGGATAAAAAAAAATCCATCCTCAATCTACATAATATACCAGAAAGAAAGACAAAAAGGACTCGGAAACGGAAATGGAAATGAAAACTAAATCAGAAACGGAAATGAGAGAAATCACACACACACATTCAGAATAGAAAAAATCTGAAAAACCTGTAAAATTTAATTGTATCGAAAAATAAAATTTCAAGTAAAAAATTCGTAATTTCAAACATATTCGATTTTAAATGTTTGTTTACAAGGTAAGAAAAATCTTCCAAGAAAGAAAAACCAACTGCGAAAAGTTAAAAGTTGGAACTGAAAATTATTCGGCTGAACAAAAAACCACCACAATAACCCGAAAACACCACGAAAACCTACCACGAAACTAAAATAACAACAACTTTATCCAAATA
>OX451345.1:12196471-12221769 GCA_949629155.1 Myopa testacea
TGAGTGACCGGGAGTGCAAAAATTGTAACCTTCAAAATGTGTAGCTTTGGTGTCTAATTCAATCCAATCTGCTTCATAAGTGCGAGCAGGACAGAGAGAGAAATCAGTTTAATAGTTAAAAGCATTAGATTAATAGTCCTATTTTTTGTTTATTTAATTGCTTCTTATAGCCACCTTTAAAATAGTCTTAACCAAATTAACTGGTAATAAATTCCTAATAATAATAATACATTAATAAATAAATGAATAAATTCGATACGCTTCTCTTCTCGTTTATCTTCTGTTGCTGCTGCTGCTGCTGCTGACCAGTGTTGCCGTTCGCACACACACTAAATGTGTTAACAAATTTATTGTGTCTATAATTAAGACTGCTTCGAGAGAGCTTCAAAATAGAAAGAAATGCGAGCTAATAACAAACAAACCTTAAAAGTAATCTTATTTATGAACAACATTATTTAACATAAGTATGGACACATTTCTTTCTAAATATGGACACATTTATTTCTAAGTGGACACATTATTATGACGCAAAGGTCAGGATTTGATTTTGTGTGTGACGGCAACACCGTGTGGGCTGCCGTTGTTGCTGCTGCTCACATTGAAAGCTGTGTTTTTTAGACTGGTCGCGATTTGTTTTTGCTTTGTTTTTGTGTTCTCTCGTTTGTTGTTGTGTTTACTGGTGGTTGTTGTTGTTCGGTGTTGTTCTCAGGTGCCAGTCACCAGCTAGTACCGTTAAGGAAAATCCCAAGAAGAATGTGCTGCCAAAGCGAAAAATCAAGTTGCAATTGCTTGTTTGACTCGCTGGTTGTAAAGCTGTTGAGTTTTATTCTTTGTTGTTGTTGTTATGTTGGCAACAAAAAATTAATTTCCTAGAATTATTTCGTGTCACGTTGCAGAGAGAAGAAGCACAGAAATAAACAAGGATTCTCTATTTAACTATAAAACCTGTTAATCTGCAGTTTTATTTAAGTGTTTAATTAAATCAATCATTTATCAATAATAATAAAAAATAGTAATAATATTTTTAAATGAAAATTACACATTTTGTCACATATTCGATGCTTGAAACCCCCCTCACACCCCACAGTCCTCATGAAAACACAATCCACAACCTTTTTAAACTCCTTAAAAGCAACACGTTGTTTATTTCATCCTTTGCAAGTGCTCTCTTTTGCACCTTTCTCCCTCTCTCTCTCTCTCTTCCTTTTTCTCTTTTTTTTAGCTTATCATCGTAATTTCTCTGCACTTTTCCCGAAACAACAACAACAACAGCTGGGAGCATTCTCTCTCTGAGAGAATGTTCAGAACGCGCAACAACGCGCAACAACCGCTTTAGTTGCTCTTCGAGCGTCGTTGTGGACGGTTATTTCAAGTTGGGAACGTGGAAGTTGCAGCAGAACCAACGTGAACCGCAGTAGAGACGCGCACCTCAGCGGAGAAACGTTGTAAGATTTTAATTGCAACAACAATAATTAAGAATAGGAAAAGAAAAAGTGAAGCAAAGAAAAAAATAGTTATATTACAAGAAAAGAAACACACAGAAAACTAATAAAACAAACGACTCCGAAATAAACCGAAAAAGGAAGAAAAAGAAAGCAGCCGAAAAAGCAGCTAACTTTCTTTCGCAAAAATAGCAACGGAAAAATGTAAGAAAATCGAAATTGAAAAAGAAAAATTAATATTATAATAAATGAAAAGAAATTATAGTTAAATGGAAAAAAATATATAATAAAAAAATCAAACAGCTTTGTTTATTGTAAGTGAGTGAGAGTGTAAAGATAGCAGAAATAACACAACAACAAGGATACAGGTACAGCACAGGTTCAAAACGATTCCAGGACGCTGCTGAACAAGTGTTTGTTTTTGTTTGTTTTTCGTCTTGCTTTTGGTTTGCTTTTCGTTTGTGTGGCAAATCAAGCAATCAAAATAAAGGACCAAGAAGTGAAGCAGGAGCAAAAGAAAGGATCAAAAACGCATCACAAACTAAAAAAACGAATCCTTTTGAACGAAAGAAAAGTGGAAATAATTAAAAAAGAATTCATAAGGAATTCAAAGTGTATGAATTGTTGTTGTTTAAGGTGAAAGTTGAGTGCAACGACTTTTTTACACTTTCAAGTTTTATTGGGTTAGAAAAAGAAACACAGATCGGTTCTGTGAAGCAGACGAGAAGCGAAGACAGAAGACAGCAGAAGCCATAAAAGCGTTTTAATGTACTTCTTCTTGTTTCCTGTTCTGCTTCAACAAATCGCAGTCATTTTTCCATAATATTCATAAATAATTTCTTTCTATAAATTAGATTTCTCAAATCACTGAAAAGTAATCAAAAAAAGTAATCGTAGAATGAAATTACAATATTAATTAAATACTATTACAAAAATCATTAAAATATACTCAATACAATGAAACCGTTTATATTTATTATTTATTAATTTAACGATTCTTAAAAATTTCTTTAAAGTGTAAAATTAAAATTTTATTATATTGAATTGTACTTTAGTTGATTACATTTTATAATTTTATTTACTATTAAAATTTTACCAAAACTTGCTTTCGTTAAGTTCGTTAATCGTCGAATTTGGACGAATTTTTTTTTGGGTTCCTTTTTTTCAATGAGGCAAATAAACTTTTTCATTGCCATTAGAAATTCTAATTTAGAATTGCTATTTTATTGTCCATGTTGAATATTTAATTTGATGTATTATTTTAAATTTCTTTCTCTTTAATAAGTTGCTCTTCGTTTCTCTTTCTCTCTCTTGTTCTTTCTTCTTCCTTCGTAAAAAAAAAGAGTTCAACGATTATGATTCCAGTGACTTAATGATGAATTTAAAGTAACAATTTTATGATGAAAGTTTTCTATAAACAGTGATTAAGGAAAATTTATTTAAAGTTAATGAATTGAGTGAACATTTTTGAGCTTGAAGAATCCTTGAATTTGCAAAGTAAACGGTTTCAGAGAAATCAACTCTCTTTGATACTAGAAACTTCAATGATTTCCATGTAATCAAAGTGTAGCTATGAATGCAGTGATTTTTTCTAAAAAAGCCAATGAAATTCGCAACTAAAATGCAAGAAAATAAAAAGTCAAAGTTTAGATGAGTGTGGAGAGGGAAGAAAAGAGAAGAAGAGAGGGGAAAAGAGGCGGAGAAAAGAGAGGAAAGCGAGGACTCACTGGGCTGGTTAACTGGTTGGCCGGTTGAAGTGGCTCATTTACATTATCCAATCCTCGCAACATCGAGTTACCGCGAATTCGTATAACGTTGATCGTATCCACTTCACCCACCACTCCACTGCTGCTCCTCCCGCTGCTCCCGCTCCTCTTGCGCCCTCCAGTCGACAGCATTTCAGCTGCTAGAAATTTCAGAAACTTCTACTCTTCCAGTTTTCGCCAAACTACAGAAGCAGCCTGTCAGAAACACGATCCATCCACTTGCGCATTTCGCTGGTGTTGTTGTATTCGTCTCTGGTCGGTGTCTGTGTCTGTCACAGAGTATCTCTGAATCCGTGTCCGAATGTTGCGCCGCTGACTGCAACTCAACTCATTTCAACGCAAGCACCAGCGTCGTGTCCATGTAAATGAGAGAGCTACCAGAGTTGAGTTTCTATGATGCGAGTACGTGTTATTTGAAGACCTTATAAAACAACAACATCAACTGTGCGAAAAAGAAGAAGAGAAACCTCTGTAAAATCAGAGGAGGACGAATAGAGGCAGAGAGGGTATACATAAATTCAAATACCAGTTGATTGAAGAAGTTGATGAAAGAGACGAAGGATGTAGAGAAGAGGAGAGAAGGGAAGAAGACGTGGAAGAAGCAGCAGCTGTCAGCGCCACCGCCAGCACACCTGAAGAACAGGTAAAAACGGCCCGAAGACGACGACCCGGTTTTCATTTTCTTCGCTTCTATGCTTTTGCTTTTCTGCTGCCTTTTGTGGCTGTGGTTTTCGTCTGCTGCTTCTTGTTCGTCTTCGTCTTCTGCTTCTTCGTCTTCGTCTTCTTCATCATACAGTTTATCGTCGTCGTTGTCGTCTCTTTGCCCGTCCGTCTTCGTCTCTATTCGTTGACGAAAGAAACCCCTCGAAGTTGTTGCTAAGAAAAATTAAATTAAAAATACTAACAATAAAAATCGAACTACAGGAACAAAGAAGAAGAGCAACAACAACAACAGACGACGACTGCTTTTGATTTTTGTCGCCAGTTCTGTTTTCTACGCGTTCGTCGTCTGCGTTTTCGTTGCTGTGCGTAGTTCGCAGCTGCTAAACGAAAGACTTCAACGACGTACGTTTGCGGTGTTCGAACGAGCGAACGAACGGACGAGCGACGAAATTTCTTGAAAGTGCGATTTAATTTTTATTCAAATGAAAGATTGTAATTTTGTGAAAAATATACGTTGACAAATCGAAGTAACGAATTTCACAAAACGGTGGGTGAGGCTCTCAGTTGTGTCTAAAAGATATCCGAGCCGAGTAACTTACTTATGAATAATTAAATTGATCAATTTATTTCACAGAGAAAATTGTTCGTTACTTTATTGTGAAAAATTGATGATTTCCCCATGCCACGTTATGGAACATTGTTGTTTATATTAAGTGATTCTTTTATTCTTTTTTCCCTCGACCACTTTTCGTGTTCAACACTTGTTGTGAGTATTAATTTTCCGAAGTGTTCGAACTGGATGCGAAACCATTCCAAGGAACACATAAAAACTCGTAAATCTACTCTCCCATCCGCGTGCACCGGCAGCCGCCGGACCATCCGACCGTCGAGCAATAAAAGTGTCACGAAGGATTACTTTGTTAGAAGCTGACCATCAGGTAATCCAGGTAAAAACCATCCCCGCTCTCGCTCTGCATGAATTGATGCAGATTCAAAATTTAATTGAAAAAAAGAAGTGGAAACCTTGTAAAATAGAAAACCATGAGAATGCTCAGCACTCGAAACTCGTAAAATATGCGTGTTGCTATCCATTTGAAGCTGGACTTTTAATCGATGGACGAACAGCATCTCTCCGCCTTCGATTCTTTTTGTTCTCTTCTGAGTTTTTGTTGTTGTTTTGTTGCCATTCTTCTGAGCCAGATTATTTTCTACGCTTAGCTTTTTCTGCTTTGGCTTCTACTTTTTTCTCGCTGGTCCACGTTTTAATTTATTTCATGTGACGTGGGCAACATTTTCTAGAAATGAACGAGCCGCCTCTCGCCGACTCTCGCTGGCTGAATGGGTTAACAAAGTCGGCCAGGTCTCCAATCGAACCAGCGACTCCAATCGAACCGCATCGGAGCGTAGGTTCCACCAACCAATCGACCGACAAACAATCGAGGATGTTTTTTGTACTTGTTTCTGTTATTCTTCGGTTTTCTAGCTATAAAACTCTTCTTTCCTCTCTCTCTTTCGTTTCTCTTCCTCTCGCCACTTCTCTTTCCTCTCTCTCTCTCTCTCATCCTCTCTCTATTCGTCTCCGATGAGTGCGCTGGAACTCGTTGACCGCACTGTTGACATTTAAACATGATGTACTCGTGTGTTTTTTGGAGGTTTTTTTGTCCTATTTATAAAAAATCCAAAGAATTCTATTATTCGATGCAGTTTTTAATAAAACACCAATTTGCATTAACCGTTAATATCGTATTATAGTAAAAAAACACCACTAATAATATTAAATATTAATTATTGAGTTCGTGTTTTGAAAAAGTTGTTCTTTTTTTCACTCTGAGCAGAAAACTGATGACAATCTTTTGACTTAAATGACATAAATTAAAAGCAAAAATAACAATAACGAAAACAACATTACAAGTAACAATAATCGTGTAATAATTCCTCTTACAGTACAGCAAACATTACTATAAAATTAAATGTCATTCATCACGAAACTTTTAACAGCACAAACAATCTATAAAACTTCAATGATTCCAGAAATCCACATTCAACACAATGCAAATTCAGAATGAAAGGAACATGCAATGAATGTAATTGAAAATCGAGATAATAATAAAAATTGGAATTTAATAAGTGCACAAAAAAAGGAATACAAAAAAGAAGTCGAATAAAAAAGTAGTTCCTCGATTTAATTCAAAGTTCGCCGGATGCGAAACGTTTCACGTTCTGTTTCCGTATGTAGTTTTATTTATACAAATTATATTTAATCACATTAACGGAAAAAAGAAATAATGTCTTCTTCTTCTTCTGGTCATTTAAATTTTTGCGATATTCGCTTTAACAAGATCACAACAATTGACAAGTTACGAGTAGACAACGGAACGTGATGCAATATTATACAATATTTACACGTCTCGTAGATTTACACGTCTTTTCCTCCAAGCAGAGATCTTAAATTGGCGTTGAGACTCTTGATTAAGTTTCCTACTTTATTTCCGCAGAATGACAAATGAATGACTTCAAGATTATATAAAGAAAAACTGCATATTTTATTGTGTACTCGTATATCTTCGACTGTATAATTTATATGAATCTTTTATATGAATGAATAATGTATATCCACAAATATATCTCTATTTTATTTCATTACGGTAGATTAAGCTGTTGAGAATCTCGAATTTGTAAATATATAGTATTTGCACAATTCAAGTTCACGAATAAACGCAAATGAAAGATGCGCTTAGAAGATATTTTTTAGATAAGAACGAAACAATTGTTCTTTACTTCAGTTAAACTGACGCCAGAAAATGATCAATATTTGTATAAAAATGTAATATAATAGATAACAGATCCACATGCATTAGAATAAATAACACAGCATTAACACACGATACACTTGTTGAGAGGAATTCGGAGCAAGAGGGAGAAAAAGTGATGGAGATAGAGACGGGGAGAGTGACAGAGAGAGAGAGAGAGAGAGACGGAAGGAGAGACGGAGGGAAGGAGATGAAGAAGAAGAGGAACAATAGAAGCAATAAAGACTCCTACACATTCTTAGAAATACTCATTCTTAAAAGATTGAATTATAATATTGATTGAATATCATCGTATATTATTATATTGTCAAAACAACTCTCAACTTTTTCCTAATAAAGTACTTTAATATTATTCTGAATTCAAACTTAGAGGGTAAAACAAAGTAAAATTTTAGTGAAACGGTCCTTCGAGCTGGATTTGTTTCGAAAACGAAAACGAAAAACTTCATGACAGTTTTTTTTTTATAGCAGTCAACATTTGATATTTTTATGTATTTTGAAAAAAAACACACGGTAACAGTTTCGTTGAATGTCATCGTGAATTTTTTTCTGTATTTATATAAAGGTTTTGCGTGGTAGAAATTTTTGCATGGTCATGTACGTTGTGACAGCCTTCATCTCTCTCCCTCTCTTTCTACTTTAAATCTAAGCCTTTCTCTTTATCTCTCCCTCTCTTTCTATGCTCTCCCTCTCTTTTTTTCGACCTCTTTTCATCTCTATCAGATTTTTTCATGATCGTAGATGAAGAAACATTTCAAAAATTATTATTTACAAGTTTTTCTCACTTTTTTGGTTTTTCTTTTACTTTTGGTTCTTTTTTACTTTATTTATTTTTTTAGTTTTTTTAAATTTTTCTTTTATTTTCAATTATTTTTTTGTGTGTTCTTCATTTCGTCGTTGAGCTGCATCAACAGTTTTCCGAAACTGCAAACAAAATTTAGGTTAATAAGTTGATAGTTGACAGTCAGGTGTTTAGGTGTGTGGAATGATGGGAAGAAGGAAGCGGGAGGGGGTGAAGAGGAAATCACAGAATGTGGGCCATTCAGACGTGGTGCAGTCTGTTGAATCTGTAAATATAATAAATTTAGAGCATCATTTGTGGCAGTAGGTGAAGTTTATTTAGTCTGTTGATGAGTTTGTATTTTTTTGTTTCTTGGTTTTCTTTTTTCCTTTTAATAGGTTTTCTACAGGTCTGGTTTTTTTTAAACTGATTCTACTTTTTATGACTACTTTATTTAATATTCTTCTAGTTTTGTTTACGGTTCTGTTTTCGATTTTGTTTCTGATTTTGTTTTCGGTTTTGCTTTTGATTTCTTTTAAATTCTTTAAATTAAAGTCTTTTAAATGATTTTCATTCATTTTCATTTCTTTTTTTACAGTGTCTTTTTTAAACTGACTTCAATTCTTTTAAATGAATTTTAGTCTCAAGAATTTTTTAAATATAGTAATTCACTGAATTATAATACAAATTTAAGGGATTTTCCAAAAGAGTGCGAATGAATCCAACCTCTTTTTTGAAGCTTAAACTTCATACATTTAATTGAAGTTCACTGAAGCTTCACTTTTGCTTCACGCTCTAAGCTACACGTTAATCGAATGTCGAAGTCGGGTTCAAATTCTACTAAAATAAACTATGTGTTCAGGTTGTTTTTAGCTCTTCTTCTTTTCCTTTCTTTATTCATTCCATCCGAGGAATCCGAAGATTGCGAATGCGAACTCAGTGACACTTTCAACTTTACTTCTGAAGGTGATGAAGTCTTTTTGTGACTTCGAAGAAGTTTTCATTGGTCCAGTAAAGTTTTGTAAAAGTCTTTTAAAGACTTAAATTCCTTGAATTCTCATGAATCGTTGGAACCTTTTTTCTTTTTGGAGTATATTTTGTTTCAAAGATTAAAAATTTGTGGAATCTTCAAGATTCAGGTCAAAAGATTTGTTTATAGAGAAGAGCCGATGCATATCTTTTTTTTAAGTTTCAAAATTTTCAGAAAATCACCTGGAAAGGAATCAACCACAGGAAATCTGGGTAATTTAGCGCTTAATTTGTTGGTTTCTTGATGACCTGAAGTCACTAAAAAAATTCCAGCAAGTTTTCAGTTTTTTAACCGTAAAAAACTTGTACAATTTTACAACAAAAGAAATTCAAAAATGATGATGTTGCTGTTGTTACTTTTACAATATCTCATAATTTGTTTTGTACATTTTTTTATTGTGTTTCTTTTTTCTTCAAATTTTATTTTAATTTCTTTTGGTTTCTACTTTTTTTTCCAAATGTTATTTGGATTTTCTTTCTGAAGATTTTCTTGAGTAGCTTGAGTTGTTATGTTGTTGCGTTGGCAACTCTGAGTGCTGCAAGCTATTTATTGTTGTTGTGTGGATGTACAGATGTTGTACGTGTTGCGGTTGGTTTCTGTACATTTGTGTTTGTGTGTGTGTGTGTGTGTGTGTGTGTGGCTTCATGCCGCGTATCTTTTCTTGTAGTCACTAATACAAGTGGCTAGTATCTAAGAAGATCTCAGTTAACACATCTTGTATCTGGCGCAAACAGGTTTCACTGATTTCAATTTCAATTGTAAGCCGCACGAAAGCATACAAAAATATACACATGCATATACACACACATATACACACACATATACTCATCATAAGAGTCTATACTCTTAAATATTATGTTGCGCTTTTTCATAGAATTTCCCAGATCAAATCTTTAATGAATAATTAACCAAAAAAAAAAAAACACAAAAATAAGAAAAAATACAATAAATAAACATTTTCTAAGAATTACGTCAACAAGAAATGATTTAAATATACGAGTACAATAAATATACTTATTATTCACTTCATTGCTTTAATATATCGTATTCAGATACCAAAAATTTAATTTTTTACTTCATAAATTCAAAAGAATTCAAAAAATTTTCGTATTCTTGAAGAAAAATTATTCAAACATTTTGAATTTATGAAGCAAAACATTTTTTACAATTTCCCGAAAGTTTCGTTGTTCATTCTTTCAAATTCACTCTTTGAAAATGTCAAAAATGGTTTAGAAACTTGACATTTTCAGTTCTACTCTTGAATCAATTTTCGACATCGTGAAATCTTAATCAATCTAAATCAATGATTTTAAAAGTGTCTTCGATAAAAATTATTCAATTGATCAATCAATTATTTCAATCGTAAAGCTTTTTAACTTATCTCAACTCTTTTTCTCTCAACTCAACTCATCTCAATTCAACTCTGTTAAACTTTTACTCGATTTAAACTCTTTTTCAAATCGACTCTGAATGATTTTGAAGAATGCGACTCTGATGAATGAATGAAATCACATTCGATCCTCAATCTTGTCAAAAAGCAGACAGCATTTCAAACTAATTAACAGTCGATAAAGGATCTGAAAACCCTGCCCCGAACACCGTTTTTAGAAACAAGAAAACAAAAACTTCAAAGGCAGAAAAGAACAGAAAGTAAAATAAAAAATGAGGACGAAGAAAAGTGGAACAAAAAATATTTCTCGCAAAAATACTGTTATCAATACTGACCCAAAACAGGTCAGGTTCCGGTTGTGAAAATGATGTGAAAAGGATCAAAACAAGGATTGAGTTTCAAAGGATTTTTTATAAATTAGCAGGGTTGATGAATGAGTGTATCATATGTTTGTAGAACAACAACAATAACAACAATAACAACAATAACAAACCCTATCATATTACAAAATAAATTCAAGAAGTAGAAGAGGAGGATTGAGAGAGGAGAGAGAGGGAGACAGAGAGAGAGCGAGCGAGGAATTGGTTCTCGGATACGCTTTGAAGTTTGACAACCTGTTTTGTATAGACGAATATAGAGAAGAAGAAGAAGATACGAAGAGCCACCACTTCAACAGCACTTCAAACAACATCGATATCGATGAACACGATTTTGATGGACAGACGGATTGACAAACAGACAGATTGATTGGTAAACTGACAGAGAAACTTGACGAACAAGCAAACAGACGGAGAGAATGAAACGAGAAACGAGGCGAAACATGAAGAGATTTGGGATGCGGCCCGAAGAATCTGTGTCTGGGGCAACCCTGATGAAGGAATTCCTTGATTAGGTAGGCAATAAAACAACAACAACAACAAGGATAGAGTATGCAGGACAAGAACAATAAAGAACAAGCAAAGGCACAGGTGTAAATACAACAACAACAACAGAAGTCGAACAACAACAATTAAGAATTTTGTTTGTAGAGGATAAAATATCCTCTTCTGTATTTAACTCTATTGCTATCTCTCTCTTCCTCTCTTCTCCCTCCTTCTAACTTCAATAATTCTCTTTTTCTCCTCAGTTTTTTATATTATTATTTATTTATTCTTTCTTTTGCCGTAGGATTTATTTATTTATCTTAATTAATAGTAACTCGAAAGAAAGAATGAAGAATTAAAAGGAGGAAGAAGAAAAGAAGAAGAAGATGAATGAAAAGAAATGAAGCCTGAACATAATAATTTCCGAATACTTCAGTTTTTCCCCAAGATTGATGGATTGAATGAAGTATTGTACTATAAGTCGGTTTGAATCACTCCTTTATTATGACGCCGATTAATCGTTGGACAGTCGAATTCAAAGAGTAGAGTAGAGAGAGATAGAAGAAGGGAAATTATACAATAGATAGAGAGATAAGTAGATAGATTGATACACAGATATACAGATGAATAGAAGACAGATGAATTTATAAAGATAGTTAAATAAACAGATAGATGGAATAAAAAGAAGAATAGATTTATTATTCATCTTTCGTTGAATATTTTATATTGATTACTTCGCTACTCTAGAAATCTTTAAGAGATTTTAAAATATTTCAAGTGTAGATTTTATGATCTTAACCGGGTTTCAAAAATGTTTATTTATGAATTTGAGTAGCTGTTAATTTTACCAATTCAAAAAAATTAGAAATTTAAGAATCCCAAAAATTTAAGGAATTCTTAGCGACCATTTATTTGGTTTTTTTCTTTAAAAAAAGTCTAACGTTCAAGATTTCATGTGTTCATTACTTTTATTTGATATTAGTTATTTATTTAGTACTTTTATTTATTTATGACTGATTTGTAGTTTGATGATATGATTTGTAGTTTTTTATGTTGATGTTGTTTATTTTTTCTTATGTGTATTTTTGTGTTTTTTGGGTATTATTTTTTTTTTGTAAATTACGAGTTCGTATTCACCGTAATTTTAAAACTGGAGCGCATCGTATTAAATTTTTAAGTGATTGTGATGTGATTTTCTTCGTGTTTTCATTTCGAAGATTTTACTTAGAAAGAAAAAGTGTGTGGAAAAAAATAATAATTAAAGCTTTTAATTGCGTTGTTAAGTTTTCAGTTAAACGCTTGACGTTTACTTTTGAATGCAATGTGAACTAATTTTTTTTTTGTATACTTACAAACAATGGAACAAAGCTTTTAAAAATAAGAGAAAAAAACAAACAAAAGAAAATGTTTAAATTTCTAAAATGTGAATATTAATGAAATCAAATGAGAAACTAAGTAATATATATAAAAAAGTGTGGGGGAGGGGGGAGGAGAGAAGGTGTTCGGATAACTTCAAAGAAAAGAGAAAGAAGAAAAATCTGGGTGCGTCACTTTTTTTTGACCTTTAGAAAGTCTGATGGAATTTTTAGGGTGTGTTCAAGTTTTATAGAGGAATAAGTTACTTATTCTTATTATTATTCAGTTTAATGCTGTTATTGTTATTGTTGCTGTTTCTGTTGTTGCTTTTAATGATCTCTTGTCTTCTCTCCCTCTCAAACAAAGAATTAGACACAGAATTGTAGAAAAAAATAGGAGGGTGGGGGGTTTAAGGGGGAGTGCGATGCCAGATTCTATTCATGATACCAGAAAAATTCATGATACCGGAAATGAAAATTTCCCGCATCTTTCACTTCCTCTCTGATGAAATAGTGAAAAAAAGCTATCCACTCATTCATTCATCTCCATTTCAAAGTTAACCTCAACCCACCCACTCTTTAGACACACGCACACACAAATAGAGAGGGAAGCCAACAGACTTTGACAGTAATTACTCTCTCCCCTCCCCTCCCTGCCTCCCTGCCTCCCTCCCTCGCCCCACCCGCAGAAAAGAAAACCCAATCGACGAGGGAAAAACCTCATGTAAAGCATTCATTCAGTTCATTCAGATTTTAGACAATTTTTTCCCAGTTTTATTTTAATTTAAGCTTCTGCATCTAATCGAGTCTCACTCATTAAAATATGATGTGGGAATTTTTTTGTTTCGTTTCGCATTGAAATCATTTCCCGTTATAATATGCGAATATTTGTACTTTAATAATTTTCTATTGTTTTTGCTTTATATTCATCCAATTTAAATTAATTATGTTATTTTATTCCATTTTATTTCATTATATTTTAGTTTTATTATTTTACAGTTTATTTCTCTTTAATTTATTTTATTTGACTTTTAATTTAATTGTCTTTATTTTAGTTTTACTTAATTTGATTTTCTCTTATTTAATTTTATATTATTTTATAAATTATGGTATTTTTTTTTTTTATTAAATTTCTTCACCGTTCTTTCTGCAGTTCTCGAAATTCTTCTCTTTCATTCTCATTTAATTGACAATGAAAATCGGAGTGAAGAGGAGACAAAAACTGCTGCAGCAACACTTACTTAAGTGGTTATATGATTGTTGTTGTTGTTGTTGTTGCTGTTGTTGCTGTTGTTGTTTTTCTCTCCATGTCATTTAATGGTATTTATTTTAATGTTCTCGACGTCCGTCTGTCTGTTCGCCTCTCTGTTTAATAATCTGCTGACCAATAATTTTTGTGAAGGTTGTAATTTTAGTAGTTGTCTTTTTTTTATTGCTTTTTTGTTGTTGTTTTGTTTTCGTGTAAAGTTTGACCTTTTCTTTGAAGTGTGAATTCTTTATTGTGACCCGCATTTAATCCGCATTTTAAAATACAGTGCACTCGCGAAATGCTGAGCTACTGAAAACCGTGAACACGGTTAACAAATTCTTTACGCTTGAGCATGTGGAAAATTATTGCGGAAACTTCATTATTTTACTTCTCAGAAAGAATACGTTTCAATATAAAAAGCATATTCATGCACAAACTACTAACAAAAATTCATGTTTTCCTTCAGAATGCAAATAAAAAGTACTAAAAATTGTGGATTTCGCAATGCCATACGTTTTTGAGAAACCTGCAACACTGTTTCTATATTTAAATGACTTTTAAGCTACGATAGTGGCTTCATAGTTCATAAGAGTTAAGTTCTGCTTCATTTCAATCATTATTAAATTGAATATAATCGAATTATTTTCAATAACTTCTTCTTTGAATTCACTACAATTCACAATATTCTCATCTCTCATAAGAAGTTTTAAAGAGTCACTTCACTGGCCTATATTTGTATGTAGGTCCTCTACGAGTACTAATCAAGGTCCTTTTCAGTTGTTCTACTTTTCAACACTTTGGAAACTTTTTGATGTTAATTTTTTTTTCCGTTTGCAAAAGTTTTAAATCAATTTTGAACTATTTATTAGTATTATTATTATTATTATTACAAGCCTAGCTTTTGTATAGAAAAACGAATGCATGTAAATTAATGGAATTGAAGACTTTATGGAAAGGAAAAAATTTCTATAATTTCTTGGGCAAGAGAAGAAAATATGTAGTTATAACAACAACAACAACGACTACAACACGTAAGCACTTTTATTCAATGAGGTGCAAAAAGCCACAAAAACAATAATCAATAATTATTAGTAACAACAACATTACATTATACAGTAATAATAACAACAACCATACCAAGAAAAACTTAACAACAACACCCATCAATAAAGGCCAATAGCTTTGAAATGAACTCTGAACCACAGCCACAAACATCTCGATACTTACGAAATAGCATCAAGTTTGTGGATGGTTGGCTGGGTCGGGGGACGATAGTAGGGAGGCGGATGGGAGGCAAGGAGGAGGAAGTATTGAAAAAAAAAACCAAGAAAAGTATGGCTCTTTGGATGTGGAAAAAATAAATGAAAGTAAATGATTAAAAAAAATAAAACTTCAAGAAAAGAAAACATGAACATGAACGAAGAAAAAGAAGATGAAAGTATTGTAAAACAATTTCTAAATAAAAGTAAAACCAAGCTAAAGATAAGGTAATCGACTCCGTGAAAATTTGTGGGCAGTCAGAATATGAATATGAAAATAATAGGTAAAAAATTAGTAAAATACTTCAAACAAGTTGTAGAAAGTGTAATAATAAGAATTTATAGAGTAGAAGAGAAGATTCAGAGGAGTACAAACAAGTAATGAAGAAAGTAATAAAAAGTAATATAAATATTATTAAAAATTAGTGAGAAATAGTAGTAATAATATATAGTATGTAGTAATAATAGTAGTAGAAGATAGTCAACTTAGTGAGAGCAGCTATAAAAAAGTATTGAAAATTAGTACACAGGTAGCGAAAAATGGTATGAAAAACTGGTAAAGAGTAACAGTCAAATAGTAGCAAAAAGTGGAAAATTTTATAACAAAGGCTATAAAATAGTTTAATAATAGAAAAGTTTTAACAAAAGTAGTAAACAAGGCGTGGAAAAGCATTAAAAACGTAGCAAAAAAAATGAGTGAAAAATATTTAAAAATAGTCATCAGAAATCATAGCAAATCATTCAAAATGCATCCGTTAATGGAACGGATCAATAGATAGAATGATTGATTGATTGATTGATTGATTAGTGGATGGATGGTTGTTGCGGATGGATTGATGGTTGGTTGCGTTATGTTAATCATAGCATGACTATGAGAAATTTGTTGTTGTTGCTATTGTTGATGTTGTTATGTTGTTGTTGTTGAAGTTGTTATGTTGTTGTTGTTGTAGTTGTTATGTTGTTGTTGTTGTTGACGATGTTGCTATTTATATCCAGACCACGAGCATTTTTAGACTAGCGTATCTGATGATACTTTAATAATACTTCGATAATGAAAAAAGTCAAAAGTCGTTCAAAAGACGTTCATGAAGAAGATGATGAAGCAGGAGAAGAGGACGAAGAAGAGGAAAAAAAAAGAAAACCACAAAGAAGAAGACCAAAAAGTAAAGCTTTGAATACTGTTCAATCGCTTCTACAAACCAAAAGTCCAAAGAGAGTGAAATAGAGGAAAACGAGAGAAATCTTGTATCCGAGACTCTGTACAGACTCAACATAGCTAATTGTTGTTGTTGTTGTTGTTGTTGTTGTTGTTGCTACCTCTGTGGAGCATAATTAACAACAAGCAACAGAAACTAGCAACAGCAACAAAAGCCAACAACAGCAACAACAACACGAAATGCAGGAGGTGGTTGTTAGCAGTTTTATTAGCTAACAAGAAAAACAAGTTCGAAAAGTCAACAGCGGGGAAGAACATGAAAGGGGGGGGGGGGGGGGGGAGGGAAGTTGTGCGGAAAGAAAAGAAAAACCACAAGTAGACAAAAGTAGGAAAACATAATTGTTGTTGTTGTTGCTGTTATTCTTGTAGGGCTGCAACGTAATATTTTAAGTATGTTGTTGATACGGAAAAGTTTCTGCAGTCGCGTTCGTCGTACATTCAGCTATACTCGTAGTATACAATACATACATACATACATCCATATCCATATACACACACACACACACACACACACACGTAACATACGTAATTCCTATTATAAATATCTAAGCTTGGTTAGGAAATTTATTTTCAATCTTTCTGCCTCTTTCCGCCTCTTTCGCCATCTCTTTCTCTCCATTAATTTTCCATTTATTCTCCTCCTGTCTCGCTTTCATCTCTTTTCTCTTCAATGCTTACCTTTCATTTGAAAAACTTGAGATATTATAATAAATTAATTAACTTAGTGGTTGCAGTGTTCAAATCGACTTCGAACTTCGACTTTCTTTTGAATTTTCTGTTAATTTAAGGTTTCAAGTTTTTATTTATTGTTTTAAATTGTGAGAAATATCAATCATAAAAAATATTCTTTCGAATTATTCACAAAATTAGAACATTGATCAGTTTATAATAATTCTTTATAATCTTTCATTACTAATCTTAAAATAAATATTACAATTCTCATTCATAACTTTTTTTCAGTGTAATCAGAATTGAGTAAAATAGCTTTTGTGTAAGTTTTTCCTCGTTTTTTCCTTGTCAGTCTTCTTGTTGTTGTTGTTGTTTTAGTTGCCAATAGACACAGTAGATTAGAACAAGAAAAATTTGTGGTTAAAAAAAATGTAATGAAGAAATCTTCACCACAAACCCGGTCATTCACTCTGAATTCACTTTTGTTGTAATTTTGTTGTGATTTTCCTATTTTGTTATTGTTGTTATTGCTCTTTTCCAGCTTTTGAAAGAAAAAAGTACCAAACATCGAAAAGTTTTGTAAAGATTTTAGTTTGATAAGAAGTTGATCATCACTCGCCCGCTCTTCGTCTCGCTCGCACTCTCTCTCTCTCTCTCTCTCTCTCTCCCTCTCTCTCTCTCTCTTTCAATCTCTCTCTCTACCACCACACAAAAGAGATGGATAAACAGACTGAAAGACAGACCTGATAGACAAACAGACGAAATGACAGACGAAACAAACGTCTGCTAAAAAAAAAAAACTTACAACCGTTAGCCACTTTCTGGACCACACAAGTTTTGCGGTAAAACTTTTCCTAAAGTTCAGATGAGTTCAAAATATACCGATGATAATCATGGATATGATGAGAACAAATACAACAACAAAACCAACCAAATAAACATCGTTGTCGTGTTTTGCAACGTTAGGAAACGGAAATTTGTGGTTATCGGAAGTATTACAAAATTGAGCATTTAGTTGAAGAGAGTGAGCAAAGAAGAAGAAGAAGAAGTGAGAGATAGAGATAAAAGAGAGAGAGAGAGAGAGAGACAGATGGACTATAGAGGGGCAGAACGATGCAGAGAATAGAATTGCAGAGAAAGGGACAAATTTACATTCTCCTGTAGAAGAGAAAAAAATCGATTGCTTCAAAAAGAAGAAGAAGATATAGAAGACATAAATATATATATACAATAATCTACAAAGAAATTCACAATATTGAATAAGTTCGAAATAACTCCGGAGAGTAACTTTCGATTCGATAGAATCGAGTTCTATTAAATCTAAAAAAGAAACTGTTTTTAACACAGCTGATTTGGTGCTTTAAGAAAAATGTCCATAAGATTCTATTAGAATTAGTTTTTATTACAATAAATCAAAAGGATTTATTAATAATCTTGTTATATTAGATTCTTATCTTTTATAGATATAAACGTGTATCTTTTGATTACAGACAAATGCTTTATTCAAAGGTTTATATTAAAAAAAGAGGGAAAGAGATATTTTCAAGAGATAAGGATAGAAATAGAAGAAGAGATAAAAAGAGTGAGACATAGAAAACCACAAACAATCTTTCGAAAATGTCATTTTAATGATTTTAATATTAAATTAGTCACTCTACCGAAGAAAGAAGATTTAAATTATTGTTTTATTATTTATACCGAATATGTAATTTATTATGTCATTTATTTATTATCAGCAAAATAAAATGACATTATATATGTCTCTCTCTCTCTCTCTCTCTTCTGTATGATTGAAATTCTTTTCAACAGGTTTATTTGAATAGTCTTTTCATAATAGTTAAGTTAAAAACTTATATATACTAATATTTTTTCATGTATCTACATTTTTACGATGATGTCAGCTTCTCTGAAACAAACTCACATGAAAAGCAATTTACGAAAGTATAAAAAAGAAATAAAACAAAAAATTTCTAATAATAATAAAATATTCACATAAAAGTTGGAAAATATTGCAAAAAGGCAATCTTGAATATAAAGTGGCATAACAAATAAAATAAAGTTGTTGTTGTGTTTGAAATTCGAGCAGAATTTCATCACACGATTAACTAAAGTGACCCAGATACGTAGAGCTATCTACGTACATACCTAATTATTACCCTCTTACTTACCCGTTACTCGACCCGGACTCGATGCCTTCTGGACTTCGATTCGACTTCGATTCCAATTCGACTCCGATTCCAACTCGATTCTAGAAAAAATAAAAAACTGATTACGAATTATATTCCAGCTAAGAAAATATAAACTGAGAAGTTAGTCTCCAGAGAATTGTAATACAATATTTTGTTATTTACAAATGTTATTTTTTTTCTTTATTGTTTTTTTAATGGATTAAATTATTATAATATTTAATTTCTTTTCCTTTACTCAAATTTTTATTTTGATTATATGTTATTTTTATTTATAATTTGATATTGAACAAAATAAACCTGTTTCCAAATCAAGGTTTGGAAACAAGAGACGCCTGTCATTTGTCTCTCTTGCTCTCTCTCTTTCTCTCTCTCTCTCTATCTCTTCCGTTATTCTTCCGCACTCACATCCATTCTTTTGTGTTCGATTCTGTTTCAAGTTTTCAAATCTTTAATTAAAAGTTGTTTTGTTCAAATGTCAATTCGAATGAAACAGATTTCTATAGAACTGTGAAAACATTGAGTTATTGCGTTACTGTTATCGGGAAATAGTTTACCTGTTCTTGCTTCCCCTTCAAGCCACCCTCCATTTTGACAGCTGTCAATGACATCATGTACTACTATAGTATGTGCATGCATTTGTTACTTGTCATGGAATAAGAATTTGTTTATTGCTTGTGTAATTATATGTAATCAGTTTTGATTTATGAAGTATGTCCATCTGTATGTCTGTATGTCCATCTATCTGCCCGGGAACAAATCTGACAAATCATAAAAAAGATCGGAATGAAATATTTCAGTGGCGAAATATGTATAGACACATATTTTCTTAGTAATATACGAGTATATTATAAATTATAGGTATTATAAACTATCAGAATGGGTCAACAGCTTTATACGGGGCAGTACTGGATTTCTAAGGATTTCTAAGGACGTGTATTGTTACTAAGCAATGTCAAGATTCATGACAGCGAACGTGCTTCTATATAATGAATTTGTATATTACATATGAAAAATGTAGAAATAATGCCATTCTACAGAGTATTCGATTACAGAGTGATATACAATAAAAACTTGCTTTTAAATTTAGGAATTCAAAAGAATCATTAATCCTTTTATTATTATCGTATATTTATCAATATATTTTATTATCATTATTAGTAATATATGAATTATCATTATTATTATTACTATAATTAATATTATTGTATTTTCTTCTCTTTTTAGATTTCACCGGGAAAACAATGACAATTTAAAATAAAATTTTCGTATAACAACAACAATAATAATACAGGTTTTATATATTTTACGAATGTTTTCTATCGATTTACGATTTTAATTAATCTAAATTATTTTACGTGTTTTTTTTTCAGTGTAGTGCTATTAAATTTAAGTGTGGAAATTTTAACAAAATATCACAATCAATAATTAAACACAAGAAAAGCAAAATATGAGATATAATTAATAATTTAATAAAAAACAAAAAATATTAATGACTTGAAGTGTTCAGAAAGTGTGAATCGAAGAAGTGTAAAAATAATCATCGTGTTTTATTATGGTTATGATTTAAAGTCAATCACAATTTTATCACTATTTTAGTGAACACGTTTTTTCACTAAGCTAAAATTGTTTTTGTTTTTCATTTATTTGTAATTGTTTAATTTAAAAAGAAAAGAAATTTCATAAGAAAAATAAAATTCGTAAGAAAAGAACCGTTATAATGGATCCGCCCATGGGCAATGGATTCCAACGTAAAGCATCACCAACATCATCGTCCTTGTTATCGTCACCAGTAAAGAGAACAGCAGCGAGCAGGAGCAGGCAGCGTTGCAGGACGTCAGCAGGCGGAGTGACATCAACATCACCATCATCAACATCATCTTTAGTGACATCTTCAGTGACATCAGGATCGGCGACGGCGGTGACAACGTTTAACAATCGTCAGAGTAGAGTGCAACATGGCAGCGTTTTCCTATACGTAGCCGTGGCTCTACTCGCCTTCAATCATCTGGCTTCGGCGCAGTTTCGAGAGAACACGCGGATTCTGCCATTACAAACAGGTAATTAAGAGAAGAGAAGAGAGAAGTCTAAATAATGTGTCTTTATTCTCCTTTTATCTGTTTTATAATGTTGCCTTTTTTACTTTTATTGTTTTATCTGTGGTTTATTCTAATGACTCTTGTGTGATGTTTAAAAATGTTCTTTTTTTAATTTACACGTTTGTCGAATTTCTCCTTTTTTCACATTTGATTGACAGGTTGTTATAATTGATGGCCTCTTTTTTATGATTTTACTTTTATTGATGACCAAATAAATACATAAGATTTTATTGTTAGTGCTTTAATGATCTTCTTATGGAGATTAAAATTAAGAGGACGGGGCAAGAATACTGAAATTACAAGAGCGATGGGATGAAAAAGAGATGAAGAAAAGATGATAGAGCACTTAAGAGAGGCAGAAGAAGTGATAAAGAAGCCATAGAATACGAATGAATGTCGTCAATATACACATTTCTAGACTTTCCTGGTCTATCTTTTTGAATAATTTGAATCTTCTATAACCTCTGTATAAATCTTTTTCTTCCTCTCGTTCTTTCTCTCTGTATCTATCTCCCTTTCTCTATTATCTCTAGAAAACCTTCAAGTGATTCTTATCCTTCGAATTCTTCTTTTTTTGTGAGAATGCTCGATTAATTCTTTTTAATAGTGCTTTAATTAAATTATTTCAAATCAAGTACTTAACTAATTACTTAATTTTTTTCGCCTTCTCTTCTGCCAACCTACATTTTTCCCCTCACTCAAAAGTCGTTAGATATATTATGCGCTTTTTTTCTTCAGTTAATTATTTCTTTACATTCTTCACTCCTCATTCTCTCAAATTACGATCCACTCCAGTTTCAATGACTTGAAGACTCGAAACTCTTGAAACACGTTGTGTTTGTGTACTTGAGTCGAAGTCGATGTCGAAGAACAGAGGAGTGGATATTCGTGGATACTCAATCGTCGAATTGAATTAATATTGTATGAATTTTGCGAATTATGTCAACAATTTAATTTCATTATTACGGTCATTATTATGATTCTAATTGTGATTGTGATTATAGTATTGTGGTGAATGTTGCTATTGTTGTTGTCACTGTTTTTGTCATGGTACGAGTCGAGTCCTCATCACAACAACACAACAAAAGCAAAGCGACTGAAAGATGAATACAAAAACAACATAATAAAAAACACATTTTTGTGAGATCATCTCGCATCTCGCCACAAATAAAACGAACCCGCTGACTAACGACCTGAAATTATTCTCGATTAAGACTTCCTGATTGCGTTTGTAGTTGTAATTTTAACGCTTCGAATTACTTACGAATTACAGTCGCCATCTAGATTCGTCTCGTCTCTTCTCGGCTCGTCTCTTCTCGTCTCTTCTCGTTTCGTCTCGGCTCTTTTTCTGGTTTCTGGACCTATCAATCTGTTTCTCAGTCTGTCTGCCTGTCTGCGTGCCTGTCACTGTGTTTATTGTTCAGCTGTCATGGCGACACTTTGATTTTGAGCCACTTGAGAACTGTGTCTGGATTTGGTACACCTTCCGCTGCACTTCTTTTAAGTGGTCCAGAATTAAGATCGAGCGTGGGGCTCTGCGGGGGACGAAAAGAAGAGGCTTCGTGCTATTTGACATAAAAGTGCGCCTGGATTTATATATACAGCTACTTTGACAGCTATTTTGACAGCCACCTTGACAGCGACTTTGACAGCTCGGGTCACGAGGAAAGAAAAAGAAAATTAGAGACAAAGACAAGAGACAAGGAGAAAGGGAGAAAGAGGAAGTAAGAGAGAGAAACTGTGAGGACAAGACCAGAGGGAGAGACTAGAGAAAAGAGAAAAATAAGTGACATGAGAGAGAGAGAGAGCGAGGGAGAGTGAGTTAGTGTAAGATGGAGGAAAGAGAGACAGAGACAGAGAGAGAAAACAACACAGAAACCTCTGCACTCGTAATTGACTATGATAAAAGATTTAAAAAACATCCGGCATCCATTTAAATGACACCAAAAATTGAGGCTCATCACTTGACGTCACTTTCTTCGTAGCATCGAATGGAATTAAACAATAACAAGTGTATAAAAGAATTAAAGTCATCACATTTGTAGATATTAATAAACAGTTGCGAAAAATTTCATTGAAAAATTATTCTTTCGAGACATTTTTTACGTTCACAAATTTTTCACAAGATTTTTCTTCAGAATGTTTGTGTATATGTGTGTGTGTGTGAGTGTATGTTAACCAGACGTTGCGATTTTGTATGAACATTTTTCGCATTTGACATTTAAAAGGCGACAACAAATTAACACAAATACAGATACACAACAACACACACAAACACAGTCACACATAAAACAGGTCTTCGTTTCACGATCGACTTCCTCTTCGTTTTCTGCTACTTTGTTTCCTTTTTTCCCCCTTTCCGTTGATTCTTCGCTTCTTCCATGGTTTCTTAGTCAACTGCTTCTTCTTTTTCGACTGTGGTTTTTATTTTGCAACTTCAACTTGGCTCTAATTTGACTGCAGCTTTAGAACGACGACAACAGAAATAGCAACAACAAAAAAAACAACAACGACAGCAACATTAAAGCGGTTGCAATCAAATGGCCGATGTCACACTTCTCATAACGATGTGTGTTTGCGATGTGTGATGCCACTAACACTGATTGGCCTTGACCACACGCAGTTTCTTTTTTCTTTTACCACTCCTCATGTCAATGATGCCATGATGCACGCATCGTAATAACAAGTGTGACATAGCCCAATGAATCGAGTTGCAGTAGATTTAAGAAATGTTAAGAAAGACAAAAAACCAAAATAAAACTTTAACTAAACAACCGTCAACAGAAACTAGAAAAACAACATCACTGCCAGTGTGATAATAAGTGTGTCTATGTAAATATAGCAATGTGTTTGTGTGTGTATGTGTGTGTGTGTGAATTAGTGTGCAAGTGCAACAAACAACTTTTGCATTGTCGCAGTTTCTTGTCTCGTTTTTCGCTACTCTACGCGATTTTTTTGGTGTTTTTTTTTCATATTTTTATTTGTTGTTGTTTCGCTTTGAGTTTTCTGAGTTGTCCTCTCTTCGAATAGAATTTCATATACTATATAAACATACGCTGCATTGAATTTCCATACGTTGTTGTTGCTGTTCTTGTTGCTGTTGTTGTTGTCCTAAATTCAATCCTGAAGTCATAATATTTTGTTGACATTTGAAATAACTTGATTTTTTTTTTGGGGTCACAAATTGTATTTACTTACTTACGTTGTTGTTGTTGCACATTTAGCAGTGTACAGTGTCAACTTTCCCTCTAATGTTGTTGTTGTAGTTTTTGTTGTTTATGATGTATGATTTCTGAGCTGTTGTAATTTTGTTGTCATCGAATCTTGTTGAAGAAATACTTGAGTAACTAGGATAAAATTTTGTAAAACTAAAAATGGAATTGAAAAAAGAATAACAACAACAAAATATTCTATTCAACATTATTTAATATATTCTATAGAAAAGTATTTACGCATCTAAGAAATGATTTTGGTAAGATTCCTATAGATTAATTTACGTATTATCGTTAATACGAGTATTTGTACAGTGAAGTGGTCATTATCTTTCAATAAAAATTAATGATATGTCGTGTCATGTCACGACAAAGTTTGTTTATATTAAAATTAATTACTAAAAAAACAACAACAACAGAAAAGATGAATACAGCAAACAAGTGGATCCATTAAAATGATTCCGAGAATCTCGAGATCCGAGTTTAAATTTCTGCCTCTGGATTCTAGAGGGAAAAATCGCTATAAAAACCGGTTTTTATTTACAAATAACAATAAAAACAAATCATAAATTAAAAAGATTCGCATTGAAAAAGTAAAATAATTATATTTAAAGGAAATATTTTGTTTAATTTGTAGAAATATAAAAAAGTCAAATATAAAAATTAAACAAATTATAATTTAATTTATAAATAAACTTTGATTAAAACTTATTTTATTAGTAGATGTTTTTGTTCGTGGTTTGACTTTTTTTTGTTGGTTTATTTTTGTTGGAATCTTTCGCGATTTTAAATGCTTTAAGGCTTGGCTTAGTTGCTAAAATGGCTTAAAGTCCAAAGAAAAAAAAAAGTATGGAAAAAATAGCAAACAAAACATTTCATTCAGATACATACGAGTACAAAGTAGAAAAAACCACAGCAATAACAGCAAAAATAACAAGAAAAACAAAAGGAATAAAAGGTAGAATAAAAACGACAATAAATTGCAGGAGGAGGGGGAGGAGGAGGGAAACAACATTAAACCAGTAACAAAGTTTAACAAAAAAATAACTTTTTAGAGTTACACACTAAAGGCAAAAGTCGGTTGATGTCGTCGCTAACGTCATCCGCATTGATCAACCTCGCCGTCGCCGCTTGGAACGGAGATCTCGGTGCCAGGCACGAATGAAACCCAAACAAAGTCGATCGAACGAACGAACGACGGAACGAACAACCAACCAAGTAAACAACAACAACAACTACAAGTCGAACGAACATTTGTGTATATCTAAAGTACAACACATGGACAGACACACGGTCGAAAAGACGGAC
>OX451345.1:12946969-13015152 GCA_949629155.1 Myopa testacea
GTGGTTTATGAAGAGTATTCTTTCCAAATCCCTTTCACTCCATCTCTCTCATTCTATCTCCATCTCCCTTCCTCTTTTTTTTGCTCTATTTTTATGTAAGCTGTTTCTACGATTATTTGTTTTTGTTCGTTTTTAAAAATCTTGCATTAGCACAGTTTTGTTTTTTTTTATTCTTTGTTGGTTTTCTGATTATTGTTCCAAGTTTTTACGATTTCAAAATAGTTTTGTATTTTATAACTCTTATTATTTTGTCGTTGCTCTGGATTTCTTACGAATATTTTATTTAATTTTTTTGCTTTTTCTATTGCACATGATTTAGCTCGTTAAAGTTTTCAGAGTGAGAATATTTTTTTAGTTTGATTGAAATTATTTATTCATTTAATTTTATTTCTTTTTTTTCAACGAAATATCTTTCTAAAACGAGTAAATTCCTAAAAGTTAATAATTTCTACATAACAAGGTTTTGTAATTTTTTTTTATTATTTTTAAGATCCTATTTTAATTACTTTAAAAACTTTCCATTAAAAGAATATTCAGTTGACTTTTTATGGTTCATATTTCTTGATATAAATTTTAATATCTTGATATATTAAAATCAAACCATGAAACAAAATCGCAAAATTAATTTTTCTACCCAAAAGAAAAAATAAAAAATCAAGCTCATCCTTGAGACTCGTCTTTCGTCTCGAATCATCTCGTGTTTTCTTTTTTTTTGTTTTTGTCTTTTTTTTTTTTGTTTTTTGTTTTTATGTCTTTTTTTTGTGTTTTTCTGCATCGAAGTGAAACGTTCTGAGTTTCGAGCTCTCGAAACTTTTCTTGAAATACGGATGTCGATGTGGATGTGAATCTAAATTTCACAAATACGGAAGGTGACGGTGAGGGTGGCGGCGACGTTCTCATTTCGTGGTTTTTAGCTGATTACAAGTTCCTCCTAGTTACTCGGAAGTTGAACAAAATGTAGAAAGCAATAATTTTATAAAGCCAATGAAACACTCCACGCTACACAACGCAACGCAACGCTGTGCGTTTGCAGCTCTGAGTTCCGCTGCTCTACTCTACTCTAGAGATTAGCTGCTGCGTTGATGATGAATACCGAAGTGTAGATCGTCAGTCGCGAAGCCAACGAAGTTCTACGATGTAATTTTGTCGAGAAGAAGACGACGACGAGGACGACGAAGCGACGATGAAGAAGCAACATCGGAACCAGCAACATCGAAATATCGTTGCAACATTTCTACGATTCACATCATTTTCTATGATGACTGAACTTAAATGAGTAAAAAGTTACGAATTTTATACGTTGTCTATAAAGAAGAAGAAGAAGAAGATGATGATGATTATTATGAAGCAAGCAGTTATTAAAAGCGGATCAGGCGAAGAAGAGGCTGCAACAGCAGCACCACCACCAGCGACAGTGAAACGGGTGAAGGTCACAAGCTGCAGGAGAAGCAGCAGCAGAAAAAATAGCAGAATATTATTTTTAATAAAGTATCTTTTTCCAGTTCATGAAGTTTCTTCCATTTCTTTGATTAGTTTAAGTTAACGTAAATCGAAAGAAGTAATTAAAAGTAATCCATTAAACTAAAAGTAAGCATTTGAAAAGTTTTGTAAAAATTATTAACGATAACTCAATCCGATTAAATATAAAGTATTGGGTTATTATTAAGTATTAAATAAGTACAATTATAAAGACTTTTTTAACTTTCTATCATCTCTACAATAACAACAGGGAAAAGAAGAAGAAAAACAATAGTAACATGACCACCAACAACAACAACAAACAACACCTTCGCTAAATCAACAATAAACAAGAACAACACGATAACCATTAAAATAATACTTTTAATTTTGATCTACAGTAATCCAAAATATCTCAATTTCGTAAAATAAAATAAATTTAAAATAAATAAAAATAAAATCAAAAAAACCTTAACTCTTTCTAACCTCTAAACCAAAAAATATGAACCTTTACACGATTATTTCAAAGGCTATAAAATGTTATTTCGAAAATTGACAGCACTTGACAGCTCTGGATGACAGCTCTTGATGTATTTGGCACTGATAAGGGTTAAGTTATAACATATAAGTAAATAAAAATCATCAACTTTAGAAACACAACAACAACAATATTAAATAACGTATTGAAAAAGTTTCTGTCTCTTTTAGTGTTAAGCAGACGCGGTGCGATGTGATGTTAGCATGTGTAACAAAAGCAAGGGAAGGATGTAAGGGGAGTCATTCTGAAGGAAGAAGAAGAAGAACAGATTGTATACATACTCCTTTATAGACATCAGACAAGTTCGAAGCATTGAGAATCCTTCAAAGACTTTAAAGCAAGTGACACTTTTTTGGTGCTACACTCCAAATTTTTATTGTGATTGATTGATTAAGTACTCGTATTGCTGCGTTTGATTGATAAATTTATTGATCCGAATTTCTTAAGTGTTTTAATGGAAAAACTATGTTATCAACGTTTGTGCTTTCCTTTTTTTCTTGTTGGCCTTCATAAATTAACAACACACAAAAAATAGTCAAAGTTCTAGACTCCATTAATACAGATGATTTTCCAAAACTACGAAAAAACAAAATCAAATTCTCCCAGAACGAAGTTTATACATATATTGGACTATATACAGTTACATACAGTGCACTCGCGAAACGGTGAACTAATAAAAAAAGAAGGTGTTCACGGTTGCCAGGTTGTTAACACTTGAGATGATGGGGGAAAATTATTATGGAAATTTTTGATCTAGCAGACAGACCAACTTTTTGAAGCAGCTTGACAAGCAGCAGAGAAAATCATCCAGCTCACATTCACAACACACACACACACAGAGGTATATATTTAAAGAACTGTTTTATCCCTGAGAACTCACACACACACACACACACATACACACACATTCCACCGCTGATTTCACATTAAATTACCAAACTTTTAACGAAACATGCAAAAATTCTAAAACGAGTATAAAATACTAAATTAAACTATGTAAATTATCGACGCGTGTGAAGAATACTTAACTAAATTGCATTCCAAAATGTTCAGCACATAACATGTTATTATTACGTGGTAAACGTCCACACACACACAGAGACAACGCACACACACACATAGAAGATTTGGTTCCTAACTCGTGCAAACCTTCATGATGCTGTGATAGGGTTTTTTTTTTTGCTTGAGAGAATTGCGAGTATTTAAATGCGATTTATGTTTTTTTTGTTATGCAAATATACAAAAATAAATAAAAAAATTTTGTCACATCAGCTACATCAATCAGTCAGTCGAATCAGTCAGTCATATCAATGAGTCAATCACCCAATCGAATCATTCAGTCGTTCAAGTAGTTAATCAATCGAATCAGTGAGGCGGTGAAGTACATGGAGTCAACCATCCGAGTCAATGAATCAGTTACTCAAGTCAGTCAGACGAGCCTGCCAGAGAGCACCCGTTACAGTCGAATATCGAGCATCCACACTGATTGCCGAAGGTTGACTGTTGATGTAGAAAGTAATTTTTATACTTAAGTTAATTTTTCTCCCAGGATTTCAGAAAATCGTAAATTTTATTAATCATCCAACATCCAACGACTCTAATCAACCATCGCCTACTATAGCTATTTTCCATAAAAACTCTACGAAAAATCATCATATACTTTGGTTAGAATTATTTCACAAATATTCTTTTTCAAGGTTGAAGAAAAAACCTTCTCTTTTATAATATTCTTAATGTAATTCAAAATATATATCGTATATTTATGTATATATGTATATGTGACTTGGACATACCTGCAGATTTGGTGGACAGTGATCCAGTAACTCAAGCATGTGTTTGATATTCTGTGCATCTTGTATCACGAAATTTAATTCCATATCGAATTCGCCGCCAACCAGCTAAAGAAAAAGGAAGAAAAAGCGAAAAAAGCAATGAGAATTTGCGGAAATTTATTTAAAGTCTCTTAAATTTTAGATATTTTATTAAGGATAAATCAATCAACATAAATCAATCAATTGATAAGGATCAATCATAAGGAATTCACATCAATTTACGACTACATATTTATATTTTATAAAATTCGGTCTTTCTTTTTTACTAAATTTCATCGCCACTCTAAATATTCAAAATATCATTTTAATTTTTCAGTACTTGTTTATAGTTTCTCCTTTTTTTTTTTTGTTTTATTTTTCAAACTCGACAGGATATCCTAGCGACGAGAATATCGAGAGATATTCACTCTAACAACATCGAGCTACTTGTCAAGCTTTCCAGTTCACTGTCAAGTTTCGAAAGTAAACTTTTACTTGAACGAGTTGCTTTGAGATGAAGATTGAGAGTAGAAATGACTCATGACTGCATTTTCACTAACTTTTTAACAACTTACTACGTTTACTAAACTCGTTCAATTCGTTATTTTTTTTTCAACTTTTGTTAGGTTGTTTTTAAAAGAAATAAAAAAAAAAATATATCTACGATATACAACAAATCTTAATAAAGATAAAACTACAACATAAGCTCCAACTCAATTTAAGTAAGTTGAAAGCATGCGAAGGACATTTGCACGAACGTCCTTCTTCTTTTCGTCCTTGTAGAACAACATCCTGCAACAGATCATAACTTTTATTATATCTTCCTACAACGGATAAACAGTTGAGTATTCCGAAGTCTTTATCTATGATTTAGGAGATGTTGAAAAGAGTCGCCTGTTTCGAAGAGAAGGAAGGTAAGAAAAAGAAGCGAAGGAAGGGAAAGAAAATAAAAAAAAATGGACACCATAAAAGTTGGAAAAAATCCTGTTGAGTCAGAACAAGATGTTGTTTGTTTATTTGCAAGAAAATTTAGACTTTAAAATCCAAAGAGTGAAAAAAGAAAATTTATATAAACAAAGGAGAAAAATAATTAAGAAAGGAGAGCAAAAGAATATACAAAGTAGATAAGAAAGCAAAGTAAAAGAATATACAAAATAGTTAAGAAACCAATGTAGAAAAAGTTGAAAAAACAAATTAAAAGTGATCTAAGATCTCAAAGGACAAAAAAGCATAAAAAAATAGATCGCAATATGATGAGAAACAGAGAGAGCGATACACAGGGAGCAAGAGAGAGGGAAAAATACATAGATCACAGACAGAGAGAGTTAGTAAGAGATAGAGAACGTGAGAGAGAGACAGAGAAAGAAACAGAAAGAGAGAAGAAGGGACAGAAAAACGGAGATCATCTTCTCTTTATTTCACTTTCTTTCTACTCTTTTTTAGTCATCTTACGGTTATCATATGCTTTTTTTCTCTCTATCCACAGACGAAAAAGTCTCTCTTTCATAATTTCTTTTTTTCATATACTGAATACCATCCTTCTTTGAACTCATGGTTTTGTTACTTTTTCCATCCGCTGTCAGTCTGCGTCCTGTCACTCTGTCTACAAGACGCATTCATTCATTCTTTCATTCATCCTCTCTCACTCTCTCTCCCTCTCTTCTCTCTGTGTGTGTCTCTCTCTAGATCCGTCATTCCTCTCCAACTCTTTCTCTATATTGCTTTTTCCCTTCTCCTCTCACGCTCTCTTTCTAGCTTCCTCTTTCCGTCTCCGTCTGTCTTTCTTTTTATCCTTCTATGTACTTCATTATCTTTTCTCATAAATATGTCATTCCAAGTGTCAAAAGTTGTATCCTTATCTCGATGGTCCTTGATGTGGTCCTCTTTATCTCAACTATCGTCATTCTTATAGTTTTAATGATTCTTAATTTAATACTTAATTAAATATCTCATTCATCGTTGGTCGACCTCATTTTTTTATCTTTTCACAACAACGTTGTTCATATCCAAGTTATTTAATTACTTTTATTGAATTGGAAATCGGAAAACTTGTTAAACAACACTTTTTATTGCGGATTTAAGGAGGTAGAGAATAGATAAATTGACAGAAGATAAATAATTTAGATAAAAGGATGGATGGGATAACTTGTTTTGATTAGATATATAAAGTTCATTTATCTTATGTTCTCTTATCTTACGTTTTAATGTAAAATAATTAATTATCCTGCTTTTTGAATTGATTAAATTGATGGTTAAGACTAAAATTTCTATAAAACTATCAAATCAGATTAATGATACTTAATAATGATATTTTATGATGATATTTAATGATACTATTATATGTAATGATACTCGTACATAATCGTTGCTGTAATCGATATACGTCGTCGTTGTAACCGAAAGTGGGAAAGAATATCGATTAAAATATATCGATTCAGCGCTGGTTATAAATCTTACGTATCTTATATACAATGTTCAATATATTTATACACAAGATATAATACATTGTAATTAATTAATCGAGAAGCATAGAATTCAATTCGCTAAACGAAAAACTGGATTTCGTTTCAACTATAAATCAAAAATTCGTTTATGCAAATTAAATTATAGTTGGTTTTAAATCACAAAATAACCAAAAATAGCATTTAAACAAGTAGCTCGTAAAATTTTCAAGGCACTTTTCGGCGAACCAAAATTTGGCGACATCGAATCCAAAGTTAAGTACACGGAGAGAAAATTAAAAACTCAGAGACTGTTCTGTGTTTTGACTGAGTGCGAGTGTAGACTTGCATAAGGATGAGTTATAATCATAGTTATACTCATGTGTGTGTGTGTGTGTGAGTGCATATGATAGAGTGTGTATGTAGGTGAGCACTAGTGTTAGTATGAGTGTGGGTGAACTAAACAAATGTCCATAGTTTTGATAAATGTTGTCGCAAAACGTTAACGATGCCAGCAACGAGCACCGGGAAAATGATAATGAAACTCTTGGATGAAAGGACGAAGAGCAGAGCAGAGGGACAGACACACATACGAACAAATAAGCCTGCACACAGACAAGCAGAGAGATACCACAGACTCATCTGATACAATAACTGGAGAATGTTAGAGAGAGAGAGAGACAGAGTGGAATTGAAAGAGAGAAAGGGAACGTAAGAAGTGAGATGGAGGAAGGAAGAGAGAACGAATCGGACTGCACTGAATGTGAACTCTGTACAACCGGCCGACCGAGCGTAGCGCTTAGATTTGTGGTGAAAGATGGCGGCAAACCAAAGAGTACTCATTTAATCACATAGCTTGTTGTTCTGGGTTTTGTTATTGTTGTTGCTGTATTTGTTGTTACGCAACCGGTCTATCGGTTTGTCCAAAACGCAAAAAAAAAAAAAAACAAAGCAAAGCTCAATAAATTGTGTTGCATTAGTGTAGAATGATTTCAGAAGCTGTATGAAAACAATAAACAATCATTTGAGGCAGGCTTTTAAAGGATAATTTCATACTATACTTTAAACTTTTTAAAGACTTTAGAAAGAAACTTTTAATTTGTACAGCAGTTAAGTTAGTGTTTTTAATGAACATTGCGATTTTCAACTTTAAGAGGTTTTGGATTAACATACAGGAATCATCACGAATCATTCATTAATTCATCATTAGTCATTATAAACGAAAGTTGATTTCACAATTATCCGAGTCAGATAAAAGAAAGAATATAATCATCATAACAGAAAAAGAAAGAAAACAGATTCATTTATTCATAAAAAAACCTTTTTACATTTATTCTCTTTAATTTTTCGCAATCTATCTTTCTACACTCTTCATCCGGCATTCTATGCTTCTGGTGCTCTTCTCCATCCACACTAATTTGTTTGTTCAGCTAAACTAACAGGGAAGGAAAAATAGAAAGAAAAGAGAAAAACTTCGATTCGCTACTCACACGAATTCATTATTTTTTAACATGTTTTTGCACGCTACTTCTAATCTGACCACTCTTCTGACCTCGCAGTCATTGAGTGAGCACGGGAAGAATGCGGGGAGGAGAGGAATACGAGGTGGAGAGCGTGGCATAATCAGTGTGATTATGTTGATGATGGTTTTCGTGATGTTGCTTCCGATGATGGACATCGTAAAATTTTATGATTACTTTATTCGGTGGACATGTGATGGTTACCAGATAAGCTGCTATGTGTTTGTGTTTATGAATGTGAGTGTGTGTGTGAGTGTGACGGTGTGGTTATGTCACTGGGGACAAGCGGATAGACACACAGACAGACAGACATAGTCAATCTACTCAAATGTATGGTGACATAAAATAGCCACCATTTTGATAGTTAAATGAATGCATGAGCGGAATTTTTAAATAGCAAAATGACAGAAAAAGTGAGGAAAAGAGAGCAAATAAATGTGAAATCAATAAACAAATAGTTAGAGGAAATACAATGATCGATAGAAGGGGAGGACGAAAGAGGAGAGAAAAAGGAAGCAACCGTAAAGCTGCTGATAAGCTTTGAATGATGATGGCGATTTCCGTAATACAAAAAAAAAACTACTTTCGAAGAGAAAAAAAGTAAAATTAAAGAAACAAAATTAAAAACATTTGCAATATTAAAAATTTCATGAAATAGAGAACAATTTCATAAAAAAGAGAAGAGACAGAGATAGAGACAGAGTCGGATACAGAGAGAGTCTGGGACATAGTTAAAGAGAGAGAGAGAGAGAGAGAGAGAGAGAGAGAGAGAGACTTCATAAACTATGATGTTATCTCAACTTTTGGTAGCTTTGGTTCGTTGGTTGTTTTGCTTGGCCAGCTCATCATGTAACTAAAAAACTTCCTGGCCAGAAATGCGCTAAAACCAACAAAAACTTGTGAAGCGTCATCATCACATGAGGAGGTCCAACGAGGATCGTCCTCTTTTTTGTGGTGAGTAACGACGAAAGGCGTTGATAAACGTGTTACTTTTAGTTTTCGTTTATTTTACTTGGTTACGCATAGAAGAAGGACACTAAGCTTTAAACATGTAATTAAATGAATTAATTAACCCGAAACGAGAGTTTTTTGGAAGGACTTTTAACAGAATGAAGCCAATCAAGCAAACACAAGAACAAAAGAACAAAAACAACAAAAATGTCAAAAACAACCACAAACAACGCGTTGTGGACAAAACTTTCTGAAAACAAGCGAGGGCAAGAACGAGAACCGAGAATCGAGGAGATCAGATTGAAGTTTGGTAGCCACAAAAGGAAAAAAAAAAAAAAACAATCATAAAGTTATGCTGAATATTTGGCTAAACGAAAGCCGGAAACGCCGCCGCCTTCGCCGCTGTCGCTGTGGAATCTGCTGGCAATAAAATCGTCAGCAGAATCAGCAGCAGTTGCGGTTGCTGTTTAAACAAAATTAAACAAAGTTTAATATAAAGAAACCATAAAAATAACAGCTACAGACAACTTAATTAGCAACAAAAACTAAAATTCCCACAACTTAAGGAGGAATTTTGAATGTATACATAAAAGAAATTAAGAAAATGAAGAAAAATTTTAAATATCGACAAAGTATTTAAAAGTTCAGTCGTCGGCAGAGACGCTGACGCAGTCACGTCGCAGCAGCAGCAGCGACAGCGGCAGCAGCAGAACTCAGAAAAACAACAATAAAATGGGACTCAGTTACTTCATCCCTACGAATCCCTGGCGTCCAATAAAAATGGTGGTAAACGATACGAAAATAAAAAAAATTTTGTTGAAATTTTTATCAAGGAACAGAAGAAGAATAAGAAGAAGAAGAGGAAGCAGAAAAGAAAGAAGAACAAGAAATCTTTTCTTTATATTCCTTCATTTCTCTGGATTTTAGAAAAGCGAAAATATTCCCGAGATACGAGTAGGAAAAAAGAGAGTATGAGAGAAAAGTAACAACAACGAATATTATCCAAACCCAACAACAATAACATCAAGATTAAGAATAACATTAAGAATAACAATCAGCTAATAGCAACGATATATAATATTTATAAACACACAAAAGAAACAAACATTTGCTGGCAGCAATTTAAGGATTTTTTACAGCAAAAAAGAAAGCATAAAGAATAAACAAACAGAAAAGAAATAAACAAAAAGAAAAGGAAAAAACATAAAATAAAGAATAAACCCAAAATAAATAATAAAATATGCTTCAAAGCAACAACTAAAGAAAAATGAAACATAAAAAAGCCAGCAACAATAAAATCCTTAATTGAACCATTTAATCAATTCAGCTGGCTTAATAATAAAAATAAAGAATAGAAGAATAATAAGAAAAATAATAGAAAAAAAATTAGTATTCTTTTGTCGGTTTCTCGTCTGTCTGTCAATCAGTCTGTCTGTTCATCTTCTTTCAGCTGAAGCTGAGTTTGTTTACGCTGCGTCGGCTTCTTGTTTGTGACGGGGTGCCAGTCTTCTTGGCGCCAATCGAGGACGAGTGGATGGCGCCAGAAACTCAACAGTACAAAGAATGAGAGACAGAGAAAATGAGAGAAGGAGTGAGAAATAAGAGAGGGAGCTTCCATACTAAACTAACTAACTTGTGAAAACAAATCACGCAAAATCAGAAAAATTGTCCGAGTGCGTAAACAAGAAGAAGGAAAGAAAAGAGACAAACAAATTAGAGTGTAAATATTTTCTAGTTTTCTTCTTTCTAGCTTTCATCTTCTTACTTATTCGAAACAAAATACAAAATATTAAAATACAGAAGCATCCACATCCTGAACATGATCTCTCACCTCTGCTAAAAGATCCTTTCATTAAGAAACTTTAGAAAAAATACTAAGATGGTCCAGGCCCATTGATAGCCGGTCCAAATAGGGAAGATTATATTAAAACGAGCGGACCACGCCCATTCGCTGATGTGTTTTAACACTGATTGATGCTACCTGTACAGATCCTTCAGCTGGGATTCACATTGGACTCTGTGTTGGCACTCCCAGTTGCTATTGGGTCCCATAGCAACTTTATACAAAACAAATCTTTTAAAGTGTATATAGTGAAATAGTGGGGTACCATGCCCATTACTTTCAACAACAACAATTCGAACAAATTCACGACGTTAAGAAAAGAAGCAGAAATTCTTGAAATTACAAAAATTCTTTAAAACTTGAAACTTTTTAGCTTAAAAACTTTTTTATATACACTCCTTCAAGTATATTACTAAATGGAGGCTCACGAGAGAGAGAGAGAGAGGGAGAGAGAGAGAGAGAGAGAGAGAGAGAGAGAGAGAGAGAGAGAGAGAGGGAGAGAGGGTGAGAGGGAGAGAGAGAGAGAGGGAGGGAGAGAGAGAGAGAGAGAGAGAGAGAGAGATAGAGAGAGGGAGTGAGTGAAACAGGTGTAGAGTATGAAGTGTTATTTTTTTTTTATGTAGAGACACAGCAACATAACGGTGGTTGTGTGACATCACGGGAATCTGTCTCTGTCACTCGCACTGTTTGTTGCAAAACAAAAGAAGGCGAAGGGAAGGAGAATATAATAAAAAAAGCAAGAAGAGTAGAAGACGAGGACGAAGAAGAAAACGCAGCGCCTAAAAATAAAGAGATTTTATGTCGAAAATTAAAAACAGCTAAAAACTTGAAAGTTGAAAGCCGAAAAACCAACTTTACAAAAAAAAGACCCAAGTGTGAATTAAGTATGAGGACAAATTTGCTCACATAACTGTAACGTAGACCAAACTTTCGTAACTCTGCAACAACAACAACAACAACAACAAAGAAGGCACGAAGTCAAACTTTTCAAAAAGATTTTGATAAAATAAAATCTATATATATAAAAATGGTGTAAAAAATGTATAGTAATTCATAAAATGAGAACGGCTGGGCCGATTTCTGTAAAATTTTTTGTCAATTGTTCGTATTTTCGAGGAGAAGGTTTTTACGGAAGAAAATTTTGGAAAATCCCTCCGGAAAAGTCGGAAAATTTGAAAAATCGAAAATCGAGTTTTTGTATGAAATTTTGTGTGAAATTATTCCTTAATGGCTTTTTAAATGAAAAAATAGAAAGTTCTAAGCCAAAATCCGATAGAAGGCGTTATACGTTGACTTAGACTTTGCGCAATCTGACAGGTGTCATTTTGGCATTGTAATTTTCTACAGTAAATGTGCTATTTTTCTTGCTGCAATTGATACGAGTATTTTTAAACTGATTCCGGATTGTCGTAAATCACGCATTATATCCATATACGGTAAAAGCATTACAATCAATTAAAATTCAGTGCAATATTTATCAAAACATTAGAAGTCTGTGGGATTAATCTCGAATTTCCCTGTTTTTCGCACGGTCAGCTGTATGTTGCATTTTTGCGTGTTGGGAAACCGTCTTCGTTATTTGTTTTTGCGCCGGAAAACAAATCGAAAAACATTGTTCATCAAATCGCTCTCTACTGATTTCATTCAAATAAATTACATTAAAAATTTAAATATTTGTGTTGTATTATTACTCTAAAGTTTGTCTGAAGGCTTCAAATTGGGGCGAGGCGAAGTTCGCCAGGTCCGCTAGTATAATACAAAAAACGAAGTTTTTACTTACTTTCTTAGAGGGGTTGAAAACGGCAAAAATCAATGCATAATTTAAGGCGTTGAATAAAATTCATCAAAAGAATTTCCATGCACATTATTTTTTATTTGAAGCCTTAAAAACCTCAGATAACACAAAACAAAACTCAAAGAACTTTTATTATTAGTGGTTGTTACTGAACAACGGTTTGACCTTTCTGAAAAAAAAAACACAAGCAACAACAACAAAAGGAACACCAAGAAATATGGAATCATCACTCCCCAGAGTAATTTTCACAGGCAAATAAAGGATAAAAACACTGTAACTTGAACATTAAATAATATCAGCCGAATAAGAACAAGAATAAGAAGAATATAAAGAATCTGCAGAAGAACACCAGAAAGCAGAAAAAGAAAAGAAGTCATTTAAAAGAAAATATTGCCTAAATAATTGAAGTATGGGTTAAAAAACTGCCTGAAAGTTTTCCCGGATTTTGTATGAGGGCATGAAGAAACACCGTTAATGCGACGATGAAAACAAAAACAACGATAACAACAACGATAACATCATAGAGTACAATAACAACGAATACAGCGTCGTGATAGCTTAAAGGCATTAATATTGAAAACACCAAAAAAGAGGCATTCATTTTGAAAAGATAAAAAAAAAACGATAAAAAACAAATGATAAAAAACAACTGATAAAAAGCAACTGACAAAAAACAAATGATAAAATGTAATGACAAAAAATAAACGATAAAAAACAACGATAAAAAATAAACTTTAAAATATCGACCAAATTTCGAGTGTCTTCTAAACTTTTACAACAATTTTAGACTTTTTTCCAAATAAGTTTAAACGTAAATTAATACAAGGACAACGTAAAAAAACGCAATATTATCCTGCATACACTTCGAGACACTTTAAATTATTACAATACATAAAAAATAAAGAATTTAAAAACGTTTCAAATACAACAAATTCATAGAAAGTTAATAAAACGTAGACTCAACTACTTTTTCCATCTTTAAACTTAATATAAGGAGTGTTTTTTTATAATTTTAAAGAATTTCTCTTATTTAAAATCGTGAAAATGTTGCCTACTTTCAGGTGGATATAAAAAATCGTCACCGTAGAATGAACACATTTTTTGTTAAGCTTACCAACGAAGAAGTTGAAGGAAAATAATTTGTATGCTTTGCATGCTTCGGATTAAAACTCTGACAAGGATGATGATGGATTAAAAGCGGGTGGGTGTGAGGGGGGGGGGCGTGATAGGCGTGACTGAACGGTTGATAAACCGGTTGGTAGAAAGATGGGACAAAAACACGTTTGCAGAAGAACTTTTTTAATAATTTATTTTCTAAACTGTTTTGCATTGACAACAGATGCTGTCACATTTCTTCTTCTTCTTCTTATTTCTCTTCCTTCTCCTTTTTTCCTTCATCTAAATAACCAGTTATGCTTGGAATATTTAATGTACATATATGTATATAAATAAAGTTGGTAAAAATATATTTATAAAGCTTAAAGGCTTTACAGGAGTTCATTTTATGATATTTTAATTTCACATGAATGCCAACATAACTTGATAAAATATAATAAAACAAAAAGGGTCTGGGGGGAGGGAAGTTAGAAGGGAGACTGTATTGAAATTCCTCTTACAATTTTAGAAGTTATTAAAATTCACTTCAAATCTCTATCTTCTCTCGAAAACAAATCGTTTGAAGAATCAAAAAAGCAAGAAATACCAAAAGAACCAGAAAGAAAATTAATGGACTACTTTGGACTGTCCATCAAAGCTTTGATCTCAGCTCTGAACTCAGCTAATAATATTGATGATAAAATGAAAGCTTTTAATTCTAGCTTCTATTCTATTCTCTTCCTATTTGAAGATTGATTGATGAAGTCGATGACAAGAGAAAGCAGAGAGAGAGAGGATGAATAATAAAAATGGTCACTCTATTTGCATAGACGAGGATTCAGAAGAGAGAAGAAGAATGGTGATGAGGAGCGGATGAGTTCGGTCTTGAATACATACACTAAAACACCTTTAAAAGCATTAGAAATGAAGAAGAAAGAACAAGTGAAATAGAGAAGAACAAGCAGAAGAAATTAGAGTAGAATAACCACAAAGAAGAAGCTTTTTCTTTGTTTTTACTGATTCTCTGACATTCTAAATAAATGATGGCTCTGGAAAAAGAACAAAAAAGCTCTATCTTTGAAATGTTGCACTCTTTTCGGATGAATAAATGAAAATCTAAACACCGATGTTATTCATTATTGATTTTCTCTTTATTATATGTGTAGCATGCTTTTAGGCGTTCTTTGAAATGAATTCGAAAAAATGTGCACCAAATTTTTAATTAAAATGTCCAGCTATTGAATATTTTTCACAAAATATTTTCCACATGTCTCTAAAATGAATGAAAAACTAATCCATTAGAGACGAGAAAATAGTAAAAAAAATTCACAAAATTCAGTTCTGTATAAAAAAAAGAGTAAAAGGGAGAATAAATAAAAAATAGCTTCACTTTTGTGGATCAACCTAAAATTTATGAAACATTTTCATGCTGATTTATGAGGGCAGCATCGCGGAACTGCGGATGTAGAGAGGAACAGGGAGGGGGGAGAACAGAAGAGAACAAACAGAGGACTCGACAGACAGAGGACAGGACAGACAGAGGACAGAACAGACAGAGGACAGCGCAAACAGGAACACGACAGAAAATCCACGAATCAGACAGCAAACAGAATTATTTAAGACTTCACTGATAATTCTGTTGCCTTTGAAATTGAAGTTGAGTTGGGTAAAATATTTACTTGTACCGGAAAAAAAAGGTACAATTAGAATTCAATCTTCAAAGACAACAAAATAAAAAGGAGTCTCTTTTGTGTAAATAAAGTTTCTAAAATAAATATTAATATTCAGAAACAAAGGCTGTGTGTTTAACTTACAATTATGACCAATTATGGTCATAAAAACTGCGTTCATCTGAACTCAAACCAAATTTAACTCCTTTAACTCTAGAAATTTAACTCATGAACGACGAGTATAAAAATAAAAAAAAATATTTAAGCTGGGTTACTTGAACAAGTTTTATTTGAAGCTTCAGTTTTACTTACAAACAAAAAGCAGGACACAGAAAAAAAGGGGGAAAAACGCACAAAAATGGGTTTCCTTTGAAGGAACGGATACCGTTAGCTTCCCTTCTACACCCTCTTTTCCTCTATTTTCAGCATATTTAAAGCACATGCGACTGACTTGGGTGTGTTTATTGTTGTTGTCGTCGTTTTCCGTTAACCGTTCTTTTTTAAAAGTCTGAATGTGTGTGTGTTTGAGCATGTTTAAGTGTTTGTCTCTCACTCATTCTTTTGGAAGTTATGTTTAATGACAGCAAAGTGTTTTTACGCTACTTTTATTATGCTTCGTATTCATAAAATATTTACAAGCTAAACGAATGGAAACCTTTTTTTTTTTTTTCTTACAATGAAAAAGTAAAAAAAGCAAAATAAAGTAGCTGCTGCTTTTAATGGCCGCCATTTAATACAAGTGAAGAGATGATGAACAGCTTCAGAGATCATATCAAAAAAGGAGGCTCAGCTTGAGAGGTGTGATAAAAGGACGTCTACATTCAAATATATTTTTATACCCATATAAAAACAATAAAAGAATGCGAGAGAAAGAGAGAGAGAGGTGACTTCGATATAGAGAAAAAGATAACGAAGCAAATCAGAGTTCTAAATAATAATGCAGGAGAAAATCAAGCTTAAATAATGAAAGAATATGAAGATGCTTAAAATCAATGATGTGAAGAGAGTAAAAACAAAATTTTAAGAGAATAAAAACGAGAAAATTCATAAAAAAAGATGTGCAAAACAAGAATAAAACAGTATTCAAATATTTGTCTTAATAATAGCGGAAAATCAACAACAACAACAACAACTCTGAACATCAGCCGTTCGGCGTGAAAGAATTTTTAAAAAACAAAAACAAATTATTAACAACATCCTCTGTTTTTGTATGTTGTTGTTTTGTATATGCAAAAGCAAAAGCTTTGTAACATGTGGCAAAAGTTGGCAAGCGTGGAAGAGCTTCTGTTGTTTTCGACGTTGTGGAAAATAAAAAAAGAGTTGAAGCAACAAAAACAATGCTCAAGTTGGAGTTTTTTTATAATGTTGCCATAGTTTTATTTTTTTTTTTTGTAACAGCAGAAGTGAAGTGAATGGAATGCAGAAGGGAGGAGAGGGTGGTGAAGGATCGGAATGCGGATGCAGTTAAAATGTGCAACACATTCACAGGAGATAATGTGAAATAACAACAACAGGGAAACAAAAACTTTTCACCAAAAAATTCTCAACATCATATTTTAATTATCTGCTGGAAACTTCAGAAGTTTTCATCTTATTCATAAAGTTTCATTGAATTCAGTTTAAATGGAGGAGAAACCGGAAAAGAAGAAGAAGAAAACAAGGAAGAAGCGGAATGAGTAGAGATTTTGCAAGGTCTACTAAAAAGCTTCACGGAGTAAGCAAAATCTAAGAACCCTCCTCCTTCTTAAAACCAGATTTAGACCAGTAGATATTTTCTACTTCTTCTTTTAATAAAAATTCATTCAGTTTAATCGCGCTGACGTCATCTTTTGAGATGTGATAGAGTCTCTATGGACTTCTTACCTGCTTCCAAATAAAGTGACTAAACTAAATGCTCTCCTTTTTTTTTTGCAATTTGTTCTTTTTTCCCCTCACAATATGAACTCTCGTCCTAATCGCTCTGTTCCAATCTTCGTATCCTGTGAGTGGAAATTGATCCTTGCAATTTTTATGATGCTCAAAGACTCACAGGAAGAAGCACAACAAAATGAAGCCACTCTGCCGCCGAGCCTGATGATGCCGAATGGCGATAACATTATAGCACCTTCTCGCCAAAAGAGAAATCAACGGAATTCGCCACGTAGTCAATTCGTGAAATGAAAAGAATGTCAGAAGAGTAGAACGAAGACGATGCTGCGGAAGCAATAAAAAAGGAAGCAATAAAAAAGGTGTTGCTGATATGAAGCTATGGAAGATTAAGTGGAATATAAAGTGGAAGTCTCAAGAAAAAACAACAACAAAACAGAATACTGGCTTAAAATCTAGAAACTCATAGCGTCGAAAGGTGATGTGAAAAAATGAGATCAGTTCGGAGAGTGAAGTGAGGAGGCGATTCTTGATTGAGCGATTCGTATACTGATAATAAAAGCTGTAATTGCGATAGTAATTGGATAGAATAGCGGAAGAAATGACACCGTAATTAAAGCTGGAGTTTCAGTTTAATTCAAAATTAAAATACGAATGATAAAAAACTGATGACTGAATTGAATTGTAAAACAGGGGGACGGGGGGACGGGGGGATCAAATGTCCCTTGACAAACCCTTCGCTCAAAAGGGTGGGGTGGGACCATGTTGAGGACCACTCTAAGCACATCACAGAAGTTGCGTTGTTTGATTAATGATGATGATGGTATCTCAATTCAACTGCAGTACGCGTGCCATGACAACCAGAGTACACTCACCGACACACACACACACACACACACACTTACATCGACTGCAGATGGCGTCACTTAAAAGTATTGCAAATATGCAAATACTTGAGAGTGACATGCACTGCAGAGAGAGAAAGAGAGGGAGTGAGAGAGAGAGGGCGAGTTATACAAGTGCTTGTGCCTGTTTGTGATGCCCAGAAGCAGTGAACTGTAACTGAAAGAGATCCCCGCAGCGGACAAAAACACACACACACACACGAACACAAACAAACAAACATGAATAAACATGCACACACACATTCACAACACCTGACACTTGATTGGTTTGAGCATCAGACTCAAATAAATAAACAAACAAACACAGGGAGAGAAAGGGACCAACAGAGAAACAGACCAGAAGACAGAGAAACAGTCAAAGATAGTTACTAGTACGCTTTAACATTTAAGTCTATGCTAATGGGTAAAAAATACTGCAAAATGAAAGCAACGAGGAAGAAATGAAGAAGCAATCCTACCAACAGAAGCGTTTTCAAGGATCAAAGCTTAAGCTGGGAGTAGTAGCAACAGGACAACAACAACAGCTCACACATTCTAGTGTCCTCATAACTATCGCCCTCTCCGTCTCTCTGCTAGCCACCCACTCATTGAACTCGACTCGATTTGACTCCACTCAACACTCCACTCCACTCGACACTCGACTCGTTGATGATAAAGAAACTTCAACTCTTTCACAGTTCAGCCGGCAGCAACGTACATAATTTATGCCGTCATTGATACGAATATTCATTCACCGTTATAAGGACGAACAGGGGAAATAAATGCATTTTTTTGTATCCTTTTGAATCCTTTTCCATTGTATTGCACGGATATCTCAAGCTTTATTGTGGATAATTTACATTTACAAGTTGAATGAAGAGCAAAAACAAAGGGGAAAAAAAACAACAGTAACAAAAAAATTTATATAATATACTTTTTTTCTTTTTATGAATTTCTTTTTTATTTTATTACAATTCAAAGCGAAAATAGTTTATTCTAGATTTATTACTATGCATCGCTAATGATGAAAAGGATGAGGATAAACACAAGGATAACGATGACGTTGACGATGATAAAAGCGAGCTCAGTGAGTGAAATGAAAACAACAACAACAACAACAGCAAGTAGAAGGGCAGGAGAAGAAGTAGCATCAGCAACCGTTCGTCCTTCCAGAAACGGTTACTAAAAGTGTACGTGAAGGAACAACAAAACTAGCAACAACAACAACAACAACAAGAGCATCATCTATCACTTCAACCAATCAGTGACGCAAGTTTAAAAAGTTTGTTGACATTCAGCTCAGTTGAGTGCAACTGAACTCACTTTGAATTCTTTGTATTTCAGTCACTTGAGAAAAAAACTCCGGGGGAAATAAAGACATCCTTTTTCAAGGATCATTTATTCGGCACTCAAGAGACAAAAGTACAATTTCACAACTACAACTTAGCTACGATTCAATTGAATTCAAGAAAAACATTTACTATTACTATGATTTTTATTATTAGTACTTTTATTATTATTATTTTTATTATTATTATTTTTATTATTATTACAATTATTGTTTTGTTTATTAGTACAATATTATAATTATTATTACAATATTATAATTATTATTACAATATTATAATTATTATTACAATATTATTATTATTATTATGTTTGTTAATTATTCTAATTATTATTATGTATATTAATTATTCTAATTATTATTATAAAAGTTGTTGTTGTAGTGCGTTCATTAATTAAATTGTCGTCGTCATTAATTAAAAATGTTGTAAATGCTTGTGACGTTCTTCTTCTCATCGTCGTCGTTGTAGTTGTTGTTGTTGTTGTTGTTGTTGTTGCAGCGCTCTGATGTTCGCTTTAATTTAGCACAACCGCAAATTTTAAAAGTAGGCTGAACTCACGTACTCACAGACACAGACACACACACACGCATAACCACGTGCTTATTTCATGCAAAACATATGCAGGGACACGCGCTTTATTCACACACGCCCATATAAACACACACACACACACGCACAAACACGTCTGTATTATACACGTATATGTATATTGTATTGTACATGCATCCTTTAAAAAACTTTTCCTCCTGCTCACGGATTTATGTATATGTTTCGATCCATGTTTGCAGCAGTTTCGTTTATAAAACGTGCTCCGAATTTAAATTCCTGGGTTATTTTTATGAATCTGTTCGTCGTCATTGTTTTCGTTGTTGTTATTGTTGCATCACGATAAGAGTTTTTCTCTTTATTACTTTTAAAACAAACACAAACATAAAACAACAACAAAAAAAACTAAGTAAAACAACAGTTGAAATGTTTTAATTTTATTATTATTATATTTTGTGTTATATATTTTTTTTTTATTTGTTATTTGTACATATACGAGTATTAAATTAAAAAGGACGAGAAGAAAAATAAAAGACATTCTCTGCAGATTCTTTGTTTGCACATCTGTGTTAATTTAATCAGCTAAAAGTTAGCAACATTTTTATTGCTATTGATATTCGGATTCTGTATTGTAAGAAACACAGACACACAAACAAAACTCATGAAACTCGGAAAACAATTATGTAATATTAGTAAATCTCCATCTTTTACTTTCTGTGTTCTACCCTCAAGTCCTCGACCCCCCCCCCCCCCCCCCCCCCTAAACCCCTCATACTATCCAGGATAGACAACTTAGCTATTTTACGCCTCGTTAATTTTTGCAATTTTTTGCATAAATTTGCTGGGATTTTCCTGTTTACAGAAGTCCTTTCATGTTAACGTTGTTATTTTATTATTATTTTTATTGTTCTCATTAAAATGAGTTACGAATATAAAGAAAAAATTGTATAAATTATACAACAACAAAAAATGTACCCTAAAAAACCCTCCATTCAAAACTTCAACAACAAAATATAAAAGTGACAAAGTTTATTTCATTTCAGTGTGGGGATAAAACTGGTAACAAAATGGTTTTGTCACATGCGGACACATCCACCTCACCACTCCTTACCTCTCCCCACAAACTTACAGAATTTCAACACTCTAGGATAGAATCCAGTTGTTGTTTCTTTTTTTGCGCTCTCCTCTTTTATTTTTATGAACTTTTATTAATGTTCTGTAAATATTAACAACATTTACATAATAATCTCGGTTCTACGCCAGCAGGGTCTAAACCATCTCTCCTCCACCCTCTCGCTCCCCTTCACCACCGCCACTGGCCAGAATATCGACCCATCTGATGTGCTACTTCATCGTTTGTCGTTCGAACTACGACTTGTGGCAGATAATTTGCACTCACTTGAGGTGGTCTGGGTGAGGATTGGTGAGGGGATGACGGGGTATTACAGTTATCTGCTGGGTGGATGGTATAAAAAATTACCATTCAGTAAACAAATTTAATGCGTGACTTTGCGATAACGTTGGACGCCAGACTATTTCCTTGCAGCCAGACCACGATTACAATCATAATTAAGACAAATTGAGAAACAGTTTCATTTGTACAAAATAACAAAATTTTCTGGATCTTTTCTGAAAGATTGCGTAATTCTTTTGTTCGTATACAATTCTTGTATCTTTATTATTATTAAAGCAGTGGGGCGGGGGGAATACAGTCATCACAATCCATTTTGAATAATACTATTTGAATAATAATTTCAAAGAATATACGTAGAGCAATACAGTAACTTCTTCAGAAAAAAACTCAGGATTTAACCAAACTTAAGAACATTACTCAATGAACTTCTCCCTTGGAAAACTTACTACTTTATTTTCGATATACTATAGTATATAGATGATAATTATATATGCTGTAGTATTTCAGAGTAGGGTATCTTATATACCAATTAGTCCTTAAAATTAGTCTCCTTATAATAAGAGGATTATGTATCTGACTTTTCTTCTATATAAAATTAGTTTAATATTCGAGTTCTAAGGATAAAAAAGGCAATAATTTATATACTATCACCATATAAAGGCTGAACTGTGATTATTCTCTGTCTGATACATTTTCAAATATACTTCACATGGGTTGATATACACCTCTACAATTATCATTACCATGTGACAACTCTATAATATATATTTAATATACAAGATATTTGAAAAATATACGAGAACAAATTGAATATAGGAGTACATATCGGAGTATATAGATACTTAGAAATGTATGTCATGTATGCTGTCATGTCATGTTGCGTTTTACTTTCAGAAATACTCAGGGTTTTCTCCATTTCCAAAGTACTCACCTGCAAGGAAAAAAGAAAAAGAATTATTAATAAATTAATAAAAATAAATTAATACAAATACGTTTATAAAATAAATTCTAATAGTATTTGTTTTATAAGAACTGAGCAGGAAACTTATAAAAAAACTTTTCTTCCTTTCAAATAGTCGAATTTTCAGCATCTATAAAAAAATTCAACAGTACAGGAGTCGTTTTTTAATACCGAGGCTGGGGATGAATCCTAGAATCATTATTGGTTTAATTTCACTATAATTTTTCCAGTTGAAGGATTTTCATCATCAGGCACCACAAGAGAAGGATGCGAGTACAAAAATCAATCTCAGGACAATCATAAAATGTCCATTACAGGACTGCATATCTGTTAATATATAACACATAATTTTTTATATCTTCCTGTGGGTCAAAAATGCGACAGCCAATAATTTAATGCATAACCTAATTTACACCACAAAAAAATTCATTTATTCCTTTAAATCTAAGGAACCCATCATCACCATCAGCATCACCATCAGCATCACCATTATCTCTGTACTGGAACTGTAAATAGCTTGGTGCTTTATTACTCGTGATGTGCTAACTGAAGGTTAGCCACCAACGGGACTTTGACCTTCAATAGAGGGCGTTCATAGCTGCAACCTGTTTTGTCCTCGAAGAAGAAAGGAAAATCAAAGAAAGCCACAAGAAATGAAGCCGCATTACAGTCTCGAGGGAGATGGATGTAAGGACGATAAGGGACCAGCTATGGGTCTCTTCTACGGAGGGGGCATTTTAAAGTTATGGAATTTAACATAATAAAATTATGGATGGGTTTTATACCAGGAAGAAAGATGAGAGAACAGAGCAGAACGAATGATGATGATAGACAAAGTTTTCCATTATGTTAAGGAAGGACAAAACGGCTGGATGGCTGGGTGGCTTAAGGAGGCGGTGTACCTAATTACATATGTCTGTGTGCGTAGCTGTTTGTGTGTAATTCTTGCAGGCTTTCAACTTTTGTCACCCCAATCAACTCACCGAAAATGCTTTCAGGAAGACCAAACACTGTATTATACCCTCCATGGTGTCGCCGGTGAGGCAAAATGTGCCCGTCAGATGGCGCCCCTTGCGGCCGACAGTTGCCGCCGCCAGCGAAGCATGCACGAGAGCGCGTTGCTGACCTTTCGAGTTGGCGCCGCCGTTAAGATTTGTTAAAGCGCGCGGAAGCGGCGCTGCACGCATCAAACGCTCCAGTGAATCCATTTAAATGTCTGTGATGCGGTTTTTTTCTACTCTTCCCCGGTTTTTAAATTATTTTTATTATTGTTACTATTACTATTATTACTATTTTATTATTATTATATTAGTATTTTTATTATTATTTTTATTATATTAGTATTTTTATTATATAAGTATTTTTATTATTATTTTTATTATTGTTTTATTTTAGTTAATTGTTTCGTTTTGCTTTGAAATGCTATGAAATTCAGATTTCTTAAAGACTTTTTATTTATTTATCTTAAATATTTTTTGTATTTTTTCCTTTAGTTTTTTTTATGTTCCTTCATCAATTTTTATAATTTTTTGTACATTTCTTTTATTGTTTTTATTGTTTTTTCTGTAGTCGCATTTTAGTGATGCGCGATGTTTTAAACTTTATATTATTTCTATATTTTTTTTGGAGAGTTTTCTAAATTTTTATAATCTTCTTAATTTTCTATTTTTATCTTTATTATAATATATTATATACCTTATATATCTCAACAGCCTACTTAGTAGACAGGACCTTCGAAAGGCTGTTTTTCTTGTGGTTTCTATATTTATTTTGTAACTATTCTGGATTTGATTTGGTGATTTTTTCCAGTACTTTTTATTAAATTTTAATAATAATAAATTCACTTTTTGATTGTTTTCTTTAAAAACGTGATTGTTTATTTATATTTCTTTAGAAATTTCTTCTATTCTTTGTTTTGTTTTTTTTTTAATGATTAGTTTTCTTTTTCGTTGTTTTGATTTCTAACTTTTTTCATCTCTGGAAATATTTTTTAAACTTTTTCGTTTTCTTTTTAATGGCAATTTTTTATTTTTTTTCTTGTTTTTTTTTTAACAAAAATGTTGACAGAATACAGTACAGAAAATGGTGCAAAGCGCAAGAAGAAGAAGACGAGAAATTCTCTCACTTCAATACATCTTTTAAAAGACTTTTATCTCTTATATGCAATAATAAAAGAAGGATAACTTTTGTAAACCTTGTAAACTTCATGAATGACAGGAGGTCGGATAGTAAAGCGTCCATCGAAAAACATGCTTAGATATCGCTTGCCCAAAAATTCAGCCATGATACCGCCGTAATTTCGCTACATCGGAAATACCGTTCATCTTAAGGATTATGATACCAACAGCTTAAATAACCACAAAACTACTGCAACAGAAACAACAGCTACATCAGCTACAGCATCTAAAACAACAAAATCGAGGGGGGAAAACAACAACACTATAGTCTCTTGTAAACAACACAAATTCGTTGTTGTTATTGTTATTGTTGTTGTTGTTGTGCGTTCCACTTTCGACCATTTTGTCTGCTTCTCGTTCATTTTTAACTAGAATCGTGAAGCGTCGTCAGTGACATTCGCTCACTCAATCACTCACTCGCTCATTCAATCATTCACTCACACTCCGTCCTGTCAGTCACACTCAGTCTCTCTCTTTTTCTCTCCCTCTCTCTCTCTCTGTCATTTCTCGTGGTAATTTTTTGTGTAAATAAAAAAACTGGGTCCTTTTTTTAGTTAACAAAATTTTCGTAAATTACTTAAAAACTGCAAAACAGTAAAAAAAAAAAACAAACCCACACAAACATCCAAGTTAAGTCTTAAGTCACTGTCAATGGGCGTGGATGTAGATGTCTATGAATGTGTGTATATGTATGTACAAATATACATGTATATGTGTGTGTTTCTTTGTCTCTTTGTGTTAATTTCTTGAATGGCGCTGTTGATTTCATTTTGATGGCTCAAAAAAAAACACCTACAAAAAAGTAAAGACTAAAAATTAATTCTAAACAAACACAAACAAGAACCCCGCCCGCCATCCTCTTCACAAACACGCACACATACACACACACACACAGGCACACACACAAAGTCAGCAGTTGCCACGTCATGGTTCCGTCCAGAAGAGCAGAGACGCAAAAAACTACCGAAAGATGGCGCCTGAGAGATGTGTTCGTTGACTTTTCAGTCAACAAGCATAAAAGAAAAAGAAAATAATATATCAAGAGATTGAAAGAGTGAGAGAAAGAGAAAGTGAGATGAGTGAGTGAGTGAATGAGTGAATGAGTGAGTGAGTGAATGAGTCCTTATTAGACACAAGTTTTTCACAGCTTTTGACAGCGGTTTTCATGCGACGTACTCGTGCGATGTATGAACAACGGTGGTTCCTCTATTTTAAGTTGTTGTTGTTGTTTTTGAAGTTGATTACGTTGACTATGATGACGGTGGCGTAATTATAGTGTTGTTGTTTTTGTTGTTCCTATGCAAATAATTTGTTCACACACTCACAGAAGGCACTTCTAATAGAAAAGCCATAGCAGAAGTACTTAAAAAGGTAGTAGAACGCAAGTTCTAAAAAAATAACGGAAAATTGGAAAGGAATAAAGTTGATAGTAAATAATAAAAAGATTAAAAAGAAAGGAAGGAGTTTAAATCAAAGATATAGTAGAAGAAAAAAAGAAGAAGCACTAAATTTTAAAAAGTAGTAAAAGAGAAAGTATTAAAGAAAACATAAGTAGGAATTGAAAAAATAATAAAAAACTAGTGAATGTAAGGGTATCAGATTGGTACACATTTCATACTTAATGACGTGACGTCATCTGTAAAAAACAACAACAGGAAATACAAATAGAAATAACAACAAATGTATGTCTAGACCGTTTTTGTTCCACGAAGGTAGCCTTAACAACAAAAACAACAACAATAGAAGGATTAAAGGCATCACAAGCAACAACAACTATTAACTTATGGCCACTGTTGAATCGCCCAGATTTTTTCCTTATCCGTTATTTATTCCCTTTCTATTTAAATACTATGAAGACATTCACAAATCAAGTAACTGCCACACCCACTTTTCATAGCTTCCCTCTATACTTTGCTATTCAACCTTTTTTTATCTTCTGTCGATTTTTTCTTTTTCCTTCCGTTCTAATCTTTTGATTTTTTTTAGTCAACTTTTATTTACATATAAGAACCTTCAAAGTGAATGCTTTCAATTATCAACGTTCTCTTTGTTGGCATTTTTTATTCTGTTTTTCATTATTCTTGTATTCTACTTTTGTTGTACTCTAAGTTGTGTAATACTTTGGGTTTTATCCTAATCGGTTTTACTATTCTTTTTGGGTTTTCGGGGTCTTTTATTCAACATTTCATCCTTTGGATATCGTATTTTTTTAATGTTCTTTTGATTTCCCTTCTTCATTAGTCTTCATTCTATTTTTTATTTTTGCATCACATCAAACTTTAGGTGAATATATTGTGATTGTGGTGGATTGTGGTGGATTGAGGTGATTATTGTGACTACGATCGGGACAAACAAATGTAGAGAAGTTTAAAATGTAGTGGAATAGTTTTCAAATTTGAAGTGAATTCAGTTGAGCAAAAAACTAGAAACTAAAAACTACAGGAATGTGATTTCTATTTTAGGCATGGAAATGAGTTTCACGACAGTGCTTTTGCAAATAATCACAGATAATTAAATATACTGAAGTGAAAATATTATCTCAAGAGAAATATTATCTTAAATATTATATTATTAAATATTATTGAAAATATTATCTTCATAAATAAACATTATAGTCATCACTTCAAACTTTTTTTAGTCCTTTTGAAAATTTTGTAGATTTTCTTTTAGTTTTAGCTTAATTTCTTGCTTTACTTAAGAACCAGAGAAGGTTACTCATTTTTCTTCTTCTTCTCTAACATTTTGCACCATTTTCTTCACAGGTGACTCATTTTTCTTCTTTTTTTCTAACATTTTGCACCATTTTCTTCACAGTATTTTGTTATATCTACACTTGATTTTCTTTTTTCTTTGACAACTTTTCTCAAATACCTTTCGGAACTGTTTCACTTTTATCTCTCTTTTCAAATATTGTTTCTTTTCACGATTCACCACGATTGACACCTGAGTGTGTGTGTGTGTGTGTGCTTTGAAAGTCGTCCTTGCGATGCACTTAAAACTTCTCCGAGATGCTGTAGATGCGCTTAACATTCACGCACTTGCGACGCAAACGTTCGCATTCGATTTCGCGATAATCCGCGCAGCCAGCAACGCCAACAAATTGTTTAACGTCATCATTTCCAAGATTATCATCATCGCCATCATAGTCACCGTCGTTGTTTTTACCATCAGCTGGACGATTTTCGTCTTCGTATTCGTTGCCTGAACAGGACGCCAGCGAAGCTGAACCAGAAGACGCCGATGTTGATGTTGAGTCTGAGGAACCGGAATCAGAATCGGAATCGGAGTCGAAGTCGGAGTCACAGTTTTCTTCGCCTTCTTCGTCTTCGTTATCCTCCGGCAAGGATTCACTTTTGCAAGCACTCAACTTCTTTGGCGGTTGCTTTTCCACAGAATCACCGGAATGCGGCTTCTCTTTGATTTCCTTCGATTCGATTTTGTGTAGTGTGTTGTTGGTGTTGTTGTTGCTGTTGTTCTTGTTGTTGTTACTTAATATGGCTCTCTTTAAGTCCTGCACCAGGCAGGAATCCGTTGCTGCAGATGGCGGTACCACAACCAGCGGCGTACAATCAAAGTGACTGCTGGTGCCGCTGAGTGTCGGCTGAGTGGTGATCACGGCCGCTCCCAAAGTGACTCCCCCTCGTGACGCAGCTGTACCACTCTCACTGGGAAAAATACGATTATCGGAGCTTGAAGTTAGTTTCGATAGCAACAATTTGGCGGACGATTTGCTCTTCAGTTGTTGTTGTTGCAGATAATAATAGTCACGCGGTAGCGAAGAAGTTGCTTGCGAATAACTTGAAGCAGCACGAAATGCAGCACCGAGTTCGATGACGTTTGAGGCAGGAGGAGGAAGCGGGGAAGAAGAAGCAGCACCTGACTTGTGAATGCTTTTACTGCTATTGTTTTTGCTGTTGTTGCTGATGTGACTCTGACTATGATTGTGGCTACCACTGTGAGCACTCAACGAACTGCTCCTGCTTACAGCTTGCAAGTCCTGCAGCAGCTGCTGTTGCTGCTGTTGGCGCAGTTCACTGATGAGGCTGGCGGTGGTCGTGGGCAGCGTCAGCAGCGGCGTGAGATTGGCCAGAATCTGTTCCTGTTGCTGTTGTTGGCGCTGCTCGTCGAGCTGGCGTCGGTAGGCGTCGATTTGGTCGCTTGCGGTGGGTTGAGCGCTATGCATGCATCCTTGAAAGAAATCCAATGCTTCGTACAGGATAAAACAGAGCCCGAGAACAATGAATGTCTCCATCATAAGCGTTGAGCCAGCGCGAGCGGCATTATTTTGCGCCCTACAAACACGGGGATTTCTGGGGTTTTTTTTTCGGGTAGTCTTTCTTTTTTTTGGTGTTATTTTCTTTTTGCTGTAGTTATTTTATTTTGAACACTTCTTTTTTTTCAATTAAAATTGTATTTTAGTGTGTAAAAACAATAGTTGCAGGTGCATAGTTTTTGTTGTTTCTTTTTTTTCCTTCTTAAATAATGCTAAATGCACGAAAACCAAGTCGCAAATTTAAAGCAGTTTCTTTGTTGTGTGGTTAATATTTTTATTGGTGTTTTTAAGTGCGAAAATCTGCCCACAAATTTTCAGATTTAAACTTAAAATGAGACATAATAATAAATAACAGAAAATAGCTTAATTTTTTGAATTCATTTCAATTTTGTAGTAATAGTAAATATCTCCGAAAAACTTCCTTATTAAGGGTTTTATAATAATTTGAAAAAAACCAAAACTTTAATTTCTAAAAGAAATAAAACGCAAATTTAATTATTAAAAAATTATATCATAACTTATAATAATGTGTTTTTTATTTAATAATAAATAATTCAACGTTAAAAATTCATAAACTTTAAAATAAATACAATGTATATTTTCTCTGTTCTTTTATTATTAAAAACGTCGGTGATAAAAAAAACGTGATTTTTTAAAAAACTACTTTTTAATTTCGTGTCCTTTTTATTTTTTATTTCTATTTCATTAGTGCAGAAGCTTTTCCAGCACATCCAAACATTATGCATGTGAGAGTGTGTGTGTGTGTGTGTGTTTGTGTGTGTATTTGTGACGAAGAGAGAACGAGTGCAACTAAAAAAAATGCTCAATAAAAAAGAGCTCAATAAATATTCGTACCTTAATTCTTCTGTTGATTATATTGATTAACTTTCTATTATTTGTTTTTCTACGGTTTTGGCATGCAAATAATTTAAAATTTAATTGAATCCTCGAGTCCGCCCCAGGAACTGGCACCCTCCCTCGCCCCCTCCCCTCTTTCCAACATGTCTGCACAAACCTTTGAACGTCCAAATAACAACAACAACGTAGCGTATACGTAATTTTAATTAAAATAATCACTCTGCGAATCTAATTCAAACCCAAACAAAAACAAAAACAAACACAAACAAGAATATACTCAATACTGTAGAATATAAATAAATTACGAGATAAATATTTGAGATATTTTCCGAAATGAAATACACAAATAAATAGAAAAATAAGTAAAATGTAAAAATATCTATCGAAATTTAAACGTTAAATAAATCAAATGAGTAAAGATATAAAAGAATTTGTAAAAAATTGAATAAACTATTGAATTTACACAAATAAATGAATAGAAAACAATGAATGATTGAGTAAACAAAATCAATTAATGATAAGAAATAATAAATGATTGAGTAAAGAGAATGAAATGTGAAAAATAGGGCTAACATTTTATAATTATATTTTATTATATATATAATATTTTAGAATACGGTATTTGCTATCCCTCTATGATTGCTATGTTTTTCCTTCTCTCTCTCTCTCTCTCTCTCTCTCTCTCTCTCTTTCTCTCTCTCTCTCTCTCTCTCTCTCTCTCTCTCTCTTTCTCTTTCTCTCTGCATCCCTTTTCCCCCTCATAATTCCTTTTACTTTATTAAAAATACACCATGAAGAAGCTTATTTCAAGAGATCAATAGATTCTAATTTATTTAGAAAACGATCAATTTGAACTTGAGAGTCTCTCCCCCTCTTCCCCATCATCCTAGTCGCCCAGCCACATCAACTGAATTTTTGGAATCAATTTCAAATTTAAGCCATTAAAGAACCGAGTAAAGTAAACAATTATTTAAGATCTCTAGAAAACCATTAGAATTCCTTTAATATTCCACTTTTCGCCGCTCTCACTCCACTCTCTTCATTCATTCCTCTCACTCCCCGCAATCCTCTCTTCGCCATCGCTTCTATTTAATTTATATATTTTCTCTTTCCTTCCTTCCATTTCTTTTAATGCTTTCAACGATCTTCTCTTAAAATTCGAATTGAAATTCAAATCGAAATAAAAATATTCCCCAAATTTGAGAGGTTTTTATGACGTCGTTCAAGTTTTTATATAGCATTACGGTGTATCTGTGGCTGAGACTGTATGTGTATCTGTGTCTGTCATGGAATGGATAAAGTTGTTGTTATTTTCTCTTACTAATTATCCTTTCATGTACTTCCCGGTAAATTTTGTTTTATTTTTCACAAATCTTCAGTGAAATAAATTTCGGTTGGTTGTTAAGAGGAGTCAAAGGAGCGTGGAGAAGGGGAAGAGAGAACCCCCATTAGAAGAGATGTGGATTGGAGAGAGACGGATGTGGATTGGAAGAGAAGAGTAACTAAATAAAGTTGAAATGAGTTGAGTTGAATCGCGACCAGTTACCAGAAGATTAGCAAATAAAGGCTAAAGAAAGACATGAAGAGAGAGTTAGGGATGCTGTGAATGTGTGAGGGGGAGAAATAGAGGGTATAATAGAAAAAAACAAACACAGACAAAGAGAGAGACAGAGAAAGAAGTAAGGATATCATAACATAATAGCAAGAACTAGAATGCCATGCAAAGGAATGAAAATGCGAATAGACAAAGAGAGAAAAAGAAAGGCAGATAGAGAGAGAAAGAGAGACAAAAAGATAGGGAAGTAAAGAGAGGGGTTTGAGTACGATTATCCAAAAAAACGACGTACGAATCAACGACCAGACTTCTTTTATTCATTTAATTGAAAGCGAAGGACACCCTTGAAAATGTGATGGAGTCGTTCGCTTGCGAGGGTGGCAGAGTGGTGGATAGGTTTGAAGGAAGCTTGTGGGTAGCAGGGGGGGGGGAGTTAAGTGAGTAAAGCGGGAGTGGAAGTTTCATTTCAGTTCATGTTACAGTCCAGCAATCATATTAACCGTTGGATTTAGCGTTTGGACAAAAAGCTTTGAGAGGCTTTAATAAATACGCTTTAAGCCACGATACTCTTAGATACTCTGAGATACACGTGACCAAAGATTTGTCGTATTTTCATCTGTGAGCCACTTTAATTTAGTTAATTAATAATAAACTATGAGTTAATTGTAATTCCTATTTTCTGTAAAGCTTTTATGCTTTTCTTGTATAATAATAAAGACATTAAAATCTTTAATACTTAAGAGATTTAATTATTTAATTAGGTACTAGATACTAGATTCATTATTTTATTTAGTAATTATATAAAGAAACGATTTACATAAATAATATATAATTTTCCATATAAGAATATGAACTAAAATTTAATAGATTCCTTTTTATAATAAAAGTTTTTTTTAAACTAAGTGAGTTATTTAGTAAACCAATCAAAAAAATATTTAAGAAGTGTTTCCATAGAAACTCTTTAAATGAGTTGCTGCACCCTCTGAAATCCTTCAAAAACCGTTTCTTTTTTCACCCCTCCGCGACTTCTTCATGTTTCCATGACTTTTAACGCACAACCATGAAATGTGAGAATAAGACTTGAGTGCCAGAATTATACTTCACACTCTACTCTCGGCACTCTTCCCCTACACACACTCTTTCGCACCTTCACTCCCGATCCCCCCCCCCCTCCCCCCCCTGCAATGAGTGAATTCATTCGCGCGAATGTTTGTGGAAAATTTCACGCCATCCGAATAACAACAAAGGTATAAAAAATAAACAAAGCAAACGAATTAAATTGCTAAAGAAAAATGAAAAAAAAACTGCCAAGAATTAAACTTGAAATAGAATTTTTCTCAACATAAAAATTAAATTGGGAAATTTTATTTCGTTCACAAGAAGAAGAAAGCGAAGAAGAAGAAGAAAGCGAAGAACAGCAACTGAAAACAAACAAAAACACACTCAAACACACTCACACTACTCTCGGGGAGAGAACAAAACTGAAATGTAGACAAGAGTTTTCAGACAGCAACAACAACGAAAACAACAACAACGAAAACAACAACAACAATACACAAGACTTAATCCTTCGATAGCCAACAACAACAAACCAGCACGCGCTTGTGACTCATTCGGTTTTACGCGATGCCAAAAAGTATGCAAACAAATTTTAATTTTAAAGCTTACGGTGTTGATTGTATATTTATTGCTGTTTTTTATGTGTTTGCTGTTGTAGTCGTTGTTGTAGTTGTCGTTGTTGTTGTAGTTGTTGTTGTCGTAGCTGGTGTTATCCTTGTCGTTGTTGTTGCTGCTGGAGAACACACATAAATTATAAATGCAAACAACAAATTTAATTTAAGTTTTCATATTTTTGTTTCTATTCTACTTCCATTTCCATTTCAGTGTTTTTCACTGTCTATCTCTCCCTCTCTTTTCTCTCTCCAACTCACTCTCTCTCTCTCTCTCTCTCTCTCTCACTCTTTCTCTCTATCTGTCTATCTCTCACTCTCTCCCTCTCTCACACTCTCTCTTTATCTCTCTCGCTTTCTTTACGGTTCAGCACACACAACAAAAGTCACAAATTTAATTCGCGTTCTTGCAGCGCATGGAGAGCTGTAAATTTTCAAAATATTACCAAAAAAAGTAGCACCAAAAGTGCCAGAAACTCCAACAAAAACAAAAAGAATATATATTTCTAAAGTTATGTGCGATCATAATTTTGTAGTTTATTTTACATCTTTTGCCCTCTGATGATTCCGTTGAAATCCTTTGTTATGCAATCTCACTCACTCTCTCCCTCATTCTTTCTTCCCTTCCCTTTCTGATTTTTTTATGCCTTCCTTTTCTTCTATTTTTATTTTTTAGACAATTTATTATCCAACTCATGGAATGGAACAGAACGTTCGCTAAACGTTGTGTTGCCAGAAAGCGATTACGCAGGAATAACTCTGGAAAAATGCACGAAATAATCTCAGTGCATCGAAATAAATAACTTAGAAAGTGTTGCTGATTGAAATCACAACTATTTTTGGGAAAAATAAATGCAAGGAACTGAAGCAGACTTTCCAGTTCAGCAGGAATTATAATATAATGTTGCATACTTTTAAGAGATGGTTTTAAAGGTTCCAGGTTGATAAAAACCACTGCATACATTTAGGGAGTAAAATCTTGAAAGGATTATAAATTATTTTATTATTTGGATTATTTTAAACTATACAAAAGGGTAAACATTGATTTCCATATTAACTACGTACCTATGCAAAAATTGTACCATCAAAAAACAACAGCTTGGCCCAGTTACGTAGGGCTCAACTACAAAATTACCGTTATAAGTACATAGGTCACTGCGCCAAACCGACATTGAAGATCATGTATGGCGTGGCTCATCACAAAAAATACAACAACAAACACAATCAAGTTTTATTTCATATACTTTTAGACGTATGCAAAAAAATTTGCGTATGTTGCCAAAAAAAAAAAAGAAAGACGACGGAAACACCACACAACGTAGCACACAAAATTACCATCATTAAAACGTTTCTACAGAATGGACGATGAATACGAAGCAGAAGCAGAAGAAGCAGAGTTGCAGCTGCTGCTTCTCTGGTTGCTGCTTCTACTCTTTCTTCTGCTGCTGCTTCTTCTGTTGTTCCAGTTCCATCGCTCATGGACAAACTTAACATAAAATTTTTGTGTACATATCTCCGGGCGCTACTGACTTGGCTCCGAGTTTTATTTGGCCGGTTGGCTGGCGGGTTGTCCTTTCTTACTTTTCAACTCGCTCGCTCCCTCCTCTTCTACGTGGACCAGCTGAAGTGCTGCTGCAGCTGTTGTTAAGCTACAGCTCAGTAATTGTTACTGATGCAGTGTTAACAGATTTTTTTCTTGTTCATGGTGAATTTTGTTGTTGCTATTGTTTTTATATTCTTGTAGTTTATACGAGTTTGTAATTTAGCTCGTAGCTAAAAGCAAAACCAGCATCAAAAAAAAAGAGCCCTTGTTTATTGTTGGCCCGGACAGAAGAGGAACAGAAGCAGCATCAACAACAACATCAAAAGAATCTGCAACAACAGCAACCTTCACCTTGTTGTTGACCGGTTTTCTTTTCGCAAACGATTTGGAAATCAGGCCAAAAAACTGAAGTCCCACATAAGAGCCGTGTTGAGTTTATTTCTGGGACACACGAATGATTGCCCCATGAGTTCCTCTCTCTTTCTTTCACACTCGCCGAATGACGAGCGTGATTGACAGTCATGCATGAACTACATACGTACACTCACACACGAGTTCATACGAATTTAAATATGCAGATAGGATGGATAGACAGCGAAAGTGAGGGAGAGACAGAGGGTGATATTTTATTATTCACTATCGTAGATATTTTATATGTCCACAGAGAGTCACAAAGGATGGTCACTTTTATAGACTGAAATACACAGAATGTACTCGTAGATAATGAAAGTGAAGAGTGGAGATAATAAAATTTTATTAAACAGAACCATGTTGGAATTTTGTTGTACTTGAAGTCATTAGAGTTTCTAAGTAATGTATTACTTTTAATGATTGTAGAGAAAGAAAGAAACAACCAGGGCCCTCGAAGAGGAGTCAGAATAATGGTGAAAATAATGGCCAGAAGGTAGGTCAGAAGGAGGTTCCGAAGAGTGATGAGACAGAAGTTCAGAAGAGAAATGAGAAAACTGGTCAGAACAGAAAACTTGGAACACTTAAAAAGAGGAAAGAGGAGAAGGAGTCCAAAGACTTCAGAAAAGTGTTTCAAAAGGTAGATGATGAGAGGTCAAAAAAGAAGGAAGACGAGGATTTCTCAAGTATGTTCACAAAACGATTATAAAAGGATCAGAAAAGAGTAGAAGTGGTCAGAGAAGAAGAGAGGTCAGAGTAAGGGTCTATTCTGACCCTTACAGCAGAAGTTATACAAGTAAATTCTATAGAATTTAGTCAATTTTTATTTTTAACAATCTGTTTTTTACGTAATTACTTGTTATCCTTGTTATTAGTTTTATGGTCATTGTTGATTTCATCAGCAGACTACAAAAATATCATCATGCACAACACACAATGAAATACAATAAAATACAATAAATCGCATCTCGATTTGTTTTGCTTCAAACATTTCATTCGTTTTGAGGGTTTTGGTTTTTGTAATCGGATTTTGTACGAGTTTTAATATGTATGTTTTTTTTTGTTATAGTTTTTTTTTTTTTGGTATTCGGTTCTCCTCTGAAATTTCATTTGACATACGAAACAGATTACATTGTTACGTCATCTGCACCAAACTTAAATGAGAGCCTGACATGAATTATAAAAAATGCGATAAAATTAACGAGGAAAGACAAAAAGGAATTATTTCAAAAATGTATATTTTTTTATGTTTTTTAAAATGAAAAATTTATCAATTAAAAAGTCAAAAACTTAACTTGTCACAAGATCGTTGTTGCAAATAATTTTTTAACGTTGCACATTCTACGATAATAAAAATTTTAAAATATAATATATTGTATAAAGATTCATTTATAAACCATTTAAAATAGGATTAAAACTTTATTCAACATGATAAAGGATTGGATTATTTCGAAATTCATGAAAATTCTCGAGTTTTTCTATTTGTTTTTAATTCTTACTTCGTTTATTAAGTTTTTATTGAAATAATTTGTAATCTTTTCATTCATTTAATAATTTCATTGTTTTCATGTTCCTTTAATTCTTCTAATTCTTTTAATTATCTGAGATAAGATGATATCATTTAATTTAAGGTACATTTTTTAGATTGATAAAACATATCGTATATTATTTTTCATTTCTATTCTTAAGCTCTGCAATAAAACTTGTGTAAAAACATAAGCTAGGAAATGAATTTAATTTTGCTGTGTCACCTTTTTTTCAATCCTCAACTATTTCATTCTTAGATTGCACAAAAAACAAAATAAAACTGGAACTCGATGTCGATGTCGCTGTCGGTGTCACTGTCGTGTTACGTACGTGAGCCGTGAAACCTCAGACTCTTCTCTTTCATTCTCGCTCTCTTTCGCGCTCTGGGCATCAACCGCTCACCCCGTCACAGCGTCACACCGTCATTCAATCTGCCAGCTTATAAATCTTTTTTCAATATAAATTCTTGCACTTCATTTCAGTGATTTGCTGCAGCAGAAAAACATAAACAACATGAAAAACGTAAGCAACATAAACAACGTAAGCAACGTAAGAAGAAGAAGAAGAAGAAGCAGCAGACACTCAAGCAAGCTTTGCAAAGTTTGTCAATACAAGGAAAATAAATAGGAAACAGATTTGATTTGTGCAACGAATAAATCTGTGCGCTGTCTTTCGATGCAGAAGCAGAAGAACTACAAAGAACAGACGCAAGGACAGACAAAGAGAGTGTGAGAGAGAAAGAGAGAGAGAGAGAGAGAGAGAGAAACATAGACCGAGGAGCGGAGACAACACAAAAAATGTGACAAGTATAAATTGAAATTAGGTTTGTGGAATGACGAAGGCGCCGCAGGAGATGCGCAGCTAAAAGAGAACAAATAAGAAAACCAACAACAACAACAACAACAACAACAACAACAACAAGAACAACAACAACAACAACAACAATAGCTGCAGCTCCTTTATCTTCACCAAGAGTTGGCCAGACATCAACATGTACAGCCACGTTGAGTGAATAATTCGTGATTTCAGTGAATATCCTTGGATATCCATCTTCCTTTTGTTCTGCTTCCGCTTCTTCTTCTTCGCCTTCTTCCTTTCCTTCCTTCCGTTCCTCATCTTCTTCCTCCTCTTCCTCTTCTCTTACAGCACTCATTCTTTCCTTGTTTTGCTTGATTTTAACTGATGTTATGTTGGGTTTTTTTCTTTTAATTTTATTCGCTTTTCATTCTCCCTTTGGTTGGCGTTGCCAGACGAATGCACAAAACAAAATACTAAAAAGTATGCAATTAAGAAGAAGAAAGAAGAGAAGGCAAGGAGGAAACACGAAATAGGAAAGCAGAAAAATAGATTTAAATAAATAAAACAAAAATTATATGCGGACAATTTTGAAAACTCTTGCTTTGAAGTTTTTTTCCATTTAATTTTTCCTTTTTTTACTTCTATTTTTTCAATATTTTTTAATACTTAATTAATACCTATTTTTTATTAATATTCTTTCTTTAAATATTCTCTTTTTATAAATATTTTTGTTTTTATTTCAATTTTCTTGCTTAATTTTCCTTTCATATTCTTAGTTATCCTGCTGTTTTGTGTGTGTTTTTTTGACTTTGTATAATTAATTACAGAGAAAATCTGGCAACATTTAAAATAATCCCGGCCAGATGAATTGTTATGCTATTTTTTACTGCAATCGTTTCGCAGAGACAATCTTGTTTCTGCTTAGTTTTGTTTTACTTTCAGAGAGATTAACTTTAAAGGAATATTTCGGATTCTGATTTAGAAAGTTCTCTATGGATTTAAGAGAGTAATAGAACTTCAAAGACCCTCAGATTAAAATTGCATACAGAATATTTTATTTCTACTCCTAAAAATAATCATTTCTACCTTCGGGAAACCCTTTTTCAATATTGTGATAAATATAAATATTAAAAATGGTAAACTAACACATCCCTGTATATTTTTAGGTCTTTCAGGACCTCATAATGCAATCATTTAAAATATTTCTCTAGTTTAAACTCCATAAAAAATTTTTTTCTTTACTTTTCTATACTATGAAACAATAAACGCAATTATTGTTTCTTCAATACTGTGAAAACAATCAAAAGTATATTCATAAATAATACAGTATATCAAAAATAAACTTTATATAAAACCAAATTATCTACAAACAAAAAATTAAATATTTATTAAATCTTTATGATTTCTCAGTTTAGCTTCTATGCTTGTTTGTATCTTTTATTGAAGATTTATAGAGCTTGAAGAAAAATAATGATTTTTTTTTTACATTTTTATTGTATAATTTTTTTTACGGTACAAAGAGATCTGAAACAAATGTTGTTGTTGTTGCTGTTGTTGTATTGTTATTTTATTTACACACTTTTATTTGATTGTGTAGTCAATTTGAACGAATGAAAAAAAAAATATACGTTGTTTACTCAACGCTTCAATTTAAAAACACAAACAACAGTAATACACAAAGAAAAAGAAGAAGAAGAAGAAGAAAACGAAGGAATACGACGAAAAAATAACAAGTCGAAAAAAGTAAAAATAAATACCACAAATAAACAGAAACGTAAGAAATAAAAATATCAGGAACGCAACAAAATAAAACCAATAAAAACGATCCATGATTTTTTGAAAATTCCAAGAATACAATCAACGAAAATAAAAGATAGATCTACAAATACAAATATCATGAATACAAATAAGCATTAAGAGCAAACGAATAACAACGTAAACCCTCGAGAATCCTGATTCTGAGAGGGTAAACGATAAAGTATTACAGTTACTTTGAGGCAGCCATTTAATTTAATTCAGTTATTAATTGGTTATTATTTAAGTCAGCCTTTAAAGTGACTTCAGGTTGTTTCAATCGTATTCTAGAATAACTAATTCTCATCCATAGAACAATAGAATAACTAATTAATCCATCGGAAACTTCAAAGTGATATCATATCGATTAATTTATATTCAAGAATAAAGAGATTCTTCTTTAAAATATCTTCAAAGTTACTCCAGATTATTTCGAATATCATGTGAATTTATGAGATGAGATTGAGGTAAACTGAGGTTCTAGTAATGAGAAGAGAAGGAGTATCAAACCAAAAAACTCATGAATACATATAATAAATGTGAAAGCTGAAGATATGCGAAACTGGGTCATCATAATAAATTAGATGAGGAATTCATCACTACTAAAAACATAAAAAAAGAAAGGAAATGGAAAGAAAAGAAAAACTGACAGAATAGAAGGAGAAAGCAAGAGAGCCAAAAAATAAGGATAGAAAAATGTAATTCTTCGTCGTCTACCAGAATCAGGGTTGCAGAAGAATCTTTGATCTGAGTATAAAAAATCAAAACTAATATCATGGATGAATTGTTAGTCATTAATTATTGTTGTTGGTGTTATTGTTGATGGAGTTCTTGTTGTTGGAGTTCTTGTTGTTGGGGTTATTGTTCCATCCTCAGACATTTTTTCGAATTAGGCTTTTTTTTTTCTTTCTTTTTTTCTGAGATAAAATGAGACCTAATAGTCTATCTTCTGCTTCTCTCGAGCCGAATAAAAGAATCGATTGCAATCGCTTTGAAAAACATCCATAAAATGGACAAATCAAATTCTGTCGGATTTGGATTTTTTGTTACTTGTCAAAACAAGCCAAAGCTGTGAGTAAACAACAAAAAAACCCAAGGAAGAGCGAAATAAAAGGCAAAGCAAAAACATCTCCCCTCATTTATTCGAGGATTTTGGGAGAAACAACCGTCAATCAGCCACCTAAGAAACCAGCCAAACCAACCTACCCACCCACTAATAATACACCCTCGTCGTCCTCTCCGCTCAGCTTAGTCTTTGGCCATTTATTCTAATATAGACATTTTTTAGCGTGATAACCGAATTAAAGTGCCGCCGCCGCCGCCGCACGTCGGACCCGCACTGTGATTCTATTTTATGTGCTCCCCTGCACACAGGAGCATCTCTGAACATGCTTCATGTCGGTCGTCGATAGGAATAAAAATTGGTTCAAAAGGGAGCGCGGGAAAGTAGGAGAGACGACAGGACGGCTGGCGGCTTGACATGTGGTGGAGAAGAAAATCGGCGTGATTTTTGTGTGTGCGTTTTTTGTGCATGGCTGTTGATTTATTTATTTATTTATGATGCTTATTTTATTGAAGTGCTGATGATAGACTCAACTTATAAACACACCCAATCAAATATGATTTGATTAAAATTTTTCAAAATATTTTTTATTCTCTGCACTTTATTCTCATATTTCATGTTTTATTTACTTGTTATTAAATTCATTGATTTATTATTATTATTTGTTTTGATTTGACAATGATTTCTCGAACTCAACATGCTTTCAAAGGGAAGAATTCTATTGTTCTATAATTGCTACTTTTCTATATATATTTTCGATTGAAATTTCTAATTAAATGGTACGTATACGCAATGTTGCACCTCAAAAAAGCACAGACAGTTTTAAACACAAACAAATAGTAATATAATAACATAAAAATAAAACAATTAACTTAGTTCTAAACTCGATTAATAAATAAACAATTAAATATACAAACGAATTAGTTTTAATAATAATTTAGACTAAAACACTCGATCATTCAAAGAATACGAAAGCACATTTTCGGACTCAATACAAGCAACAAGGAAATGATTCTCAATCGATTATAAAATACGTTTTTTTAAAGAATGTTTTCTAATTTTATTTATTTATTTATTTAAACATAATCTTTGGAGATAAAATTAATTGAAATCAGGTATTAAACAAGAACAGATGAGGAAGGAAAAACGGAAACCAAAGAAGTTAAAAATACATACAATTTACTTTTATTTCCTAATAAATCTAATAAATTTTAATTAAACCTAAATTAAACTTTAACTGAAATGAACCACACATCATTAGAAAAGATTTCAACACAGAATTCAATTAAAATATAAATAAGAATTGTTTTGAATATGCATCCATTCACTTTCCCTCCCCTTTTCACATTCCTGCCCCTTCCCACCTCCACTCATTAATGTGGACAAATTTTCGCTTTTCTTATTATTTTCGTTTTTGTTGTATTCCTAGAATATAATTTTGGATGATGAATGATGGAAACTTTCACAATATTTAATTTTATTCATTGATTTTCAACTGTTACATTCTCTTTTTGTTGTTATTATTATCGTTTTAACTGTTGTTGTTGTTGTTTTTCTTCATTGTGCACAATTTTTCATCTTTATTACTTATGATATTCTTCTTCTTTGCCCTTTCCAACGAAATTTAAGACCAAAGTAAGAATAATAAAATAATTATAAAGAATCTACGTACAAAAACAAACGTTTTGTTTTATTTAAAGTTCGATGTCGGGTTTTTTTTTTCTTTTATTTCCGTTTGCTGATATTCATTAACTATCACTGAAGGGGGAAACAAATATTCAGACCGATAAAGAAACTCACAACACTAATTTTTAAAAAAAAATAAAAACTTCAGTACTTCTTCACTTTCTGTCCTTCCTTCAATTTGTCTGTTTTTGCTTCAGTACATGAGTCCTTACGACGACGACGACCAGACGACCACGAGGACGACCGTTTTACGCCCGTTTAAAAAACAGACTGAACAGATTTGCATCCAAGCTTCATGCCATCATGAAAACCACTCTGTGCAGAAATTACAAAAACGCCAAAGGATGTTTCAAAAACGAGGACAACATGAGCAGAAACAGAAACAGCATCCTCTCAGCAAAACTCAGTGAATATGAAGTTGAGCATAAAGGAAGCTACAAAAAGAGAGGGAGAGAGAGAGAGAGAGAGAAGCCCAGAATAAATAAGAGAAAGAAGAAAGGAAAGAGCAGGAAAAACGAGAGAAATCAACAACGCTGGATAAAAGAATTGTAGTTGTTGTAGTCTTTATTTAAAAAAGTGGTATTTTTTATCGCAAGAGTTTTAAAGCATGTTAAGAAAAGAGCAAAGAGAGGAATTACAGGAATAAGAAAGGCAGAAACATTATTTGATATTTTTTATTTACTTATACTAAAATATATGTACATTGGTTTATTTATTTTACTTTATTGCATTATATTTGAATATATTGTAATAAATTATAATATTCTTATACTATTAAATTTAATAACGCACCGAATTCATCCTGTCCATGATATCCTCTCTCCCTCCGTCTTTCTTTCAGCCTCTCCCTCCCTCACCCTCTCTCGTTCCCACTCTTTCTCTCATTCGTTCTCCTTTACGTTCTCTTAAACTTTAATAACACGCCGCATTTATTTCGCTTGTGGTGTTCGCTCTCTCTCTCTCTCTCTCTCTTTCTCTCTCTCTTTAAATCGCTCTCCATTTAATTCTCTCTCTCATTTCTCGCTGACAACCTGTGCTTGATTATGGCGCACTCTGCCGTGAACAATTGGCAGCCTTATCAAATGAATTCGTACGCACTTCTTGCTTAACCTTCTGTCGCATTGTATTTTATTTTTCCATCCATTTCGCTTCGTTCTTTTACAGTCATGCGCACTGACTTGTTTATGTGGCAACGCTGCAACACTTCTGTTAACAGCACCAGCGACTGATAAGCAGCATCATAAAAGATTTCGATATTTTCCAAAACAAACTAAAGTCACCACATTTTCTAGAATTCATTCATTTATTTATTATATTCATAAATGCATAAATAAATAAATATAATTCATAAATAATAAACATATAAATAATAAATATAAAATAATGAATATAAATAGATAAATGAGAAATCTAAATTTAATTTAAGGAAGCGGTTAAACTTAATCATCATCTGTTGATGGAATGAGCAGTTTCCTTAATAGATGTACCGATAGCTTTTATGGATTCGGATGCCTCAACTAATCAATTTGCAACATCAGTCCGTCATTCAGTGTACAAAGCACTCAATTTGCATTGCGCAACGTGGCGTATGAGTGCCTTGCAATTCAGAATAGATGGAAACACACACACACACGCTTGTAAACAGATGAATGAATGCGTGTAAATTGACCATAAATTGTTCAACAGTCTTGAACTGAAACCACAACTGACAACACACGATATCAAAGGATAACGCAGAGATAGTAACCAGAAAGCGAAGAAACTTAATGTCAGATATATCAATCATTAAATGGATTTAATGATCTTCTTTACAAACAGAAGGAATGACTCAGAAATGAACCTTCTAGCTTAGAAAAAAGCCTTTTAACGAGTGTGATTTTTCACTTAATTCGTGAACAATATCCACAACAACTTCGACGCAGCTGCTGAATACTGATGATTGTTGCTGTTGCTGCTCCTGTTCGGAATTAATTTGATTACATTTTCACATGAAGTGAATTTTAATTGCCACATTAAAGATCACGACCCCGCGTCTTAATTATAAAGGATGCTGTTCGAATGGACTCGCTGGGGCGATAATCCTCCCTGGACATCGCCACCGTTCGTCGTCACCGTTCATCGTCATCGGTTTTTGGATCGTCATCATGAATAATAAAGGACCATGAATAATAGACCAACAAGAAATACTTACCTCTTGAGACTTAAATTTACGGTTCAAAGTAGTTTCATTTTATTTAATTGTTACTCACCTGCAAAGAGAAAAGAAAGAAAGAAATAAAGATAATTAATTAATCATTATCACAAGGATACAAAAAAGCAACTCTCGTCACTGTTTCTAGAAAGCTCATTAAATATAATTAGCACAAAAATATCATATTATAAGGTAACAAAGGATTAAATAAACTTAAACAAAGACTTCGCTGAGATCATTGAAAGCTTTAAAAAACTTTAATTAAAGCATTAAAATGATTCGCAAAACTGATTGATGAAATGATTACTTTTTTCGTAAAGGCTCGATACAGTAGCTCTCTGAATAGTAGCTCTTCTGAGTTAATGACGATTTTTTAAAAAGCTTTTGCAAGGATTTTTTTAATTAGCAACAACTTTCGAATGAGCTTCAAAATTGTTTTCAGGATTCATTCAACCCATGAAAGCCATCACAAAAAGATACCACAAAATACTTTAATATCTCATTCATTCTTATTTTTGAATACTCATCTTTCAAAAATACGAAAACAAAAAAAAAATGGAAATCAGCTTCAAAAAAGCTGCTGCAGCACTTAAAAATCTACTACAGATAAAATGATTCTTCTTCATGGCAAGTAAAATTGGCAGCAGCAATTCTCATGGTTTTTTATAAAAAAGAAAACCTTTTGAATGGAAATAATTCCCCCCCCCCCCCCCCCTTCCTTTCAGCACACACACACACACACTTTAGAAAAAGTATTCTTCTCGTTCGTACTTGAAATGAGTCTGAGTTCAAAAAAAGTAGAGAGGAAAAAAAAAACGATTCTTCTGCGGCGATTTATTATCAGCAACTTATTTCAAAATGTCAATAAAGCCAGCAATAATAATAGCAATAACAACAACAAAAACAACAAGGAAAATAAAAACAACAACAGTAGAAGCATCAGCATCAGCAACAACAATCATAACATCGGCAGCCACTCTGACTACTTGAAGTACCCAGTCAGTGCCTCAATTACCGTTACTTCACACACAGAAGTAGTCGTAGCCTTTATCTCTCTTCCTCTTCTTCCTCTACTTCTGTCTTCTTCACTCTTTCCCTTTCTCAACACACTCTATCGATGTTTTACTGGAGAGACATAAAAAGATAAAAAATAAAATAAAAACACTTATGTAAAGTAGTAGAGTAAAAATAACGAGATGAGGGGAGATGAGATGAGGGGAGATGAGATGAGTGAGCGAGATGAGATGAGTGAGAGAGCGAGGGAGAGAAAGAATAGGGAAGAGGGAAAGAGTGAGTGAAAACGAGAACAGAAGAGAGAAATAGATGAGTAGATCTCCCTCAACACTTGAAAAATGTTACAACATATGATGTGAGATATAATATTGGTATTTTTTTGCCTTCTTATAAAAAGGAAATATTATATTCATGGAAATATAGAGATACGCTATGATTTATACTCGTAATTCATACACACGTACATAGATAAACTATACACTGAGGGAATTTTACTCAATCAAGAAAATAACGAGTAGAAGAATTTTGACCTTTTTAAATCTCAAACGATTCAAGTAGTTTGAATGAATGCTTGAATATCTATGGCAAAAAAATATACAGAGAGAAATCTGGAAAAATATGTAATTTAAAAAAAAATAACAATAAAGTAAAATAAAGAAAACAACAACTAAGAAATAATAATAAAAATAAGATAATATAAAAAACCATCCCCACAATTTGTAGATCAATTTGTAGGTGAATGGTTTTTATATTACAAAAAAAAAAGGACAGCAGCCACTTTTTTATAACAACAAAAGTAACAAGAACAACAACAAGAACAGCAATAATAAAAGTAACAATAACAACAAAAAAATGTACGTACATAGAAGCTACATAAAAAGTGTGGATTTTTATTTTTATTACAGGAAAACAAAATCCAGCATATGTAAATGCAGATGAGAAAGAAAGAGATAGAATGACCGAAAAAAAATACTATAAAGAAAAAAGAGAGGAAAAGAGGCAGAAAAAAGAAATCCATGGCATAAAAGTTACCGGCAATAAAAACGACCCGGCGAGCGATCAGATCAGAGAAGAGCTTAAAATTGTTATGCTTTTCAAGTGAAGTGGCCGCAAGTGAATAGATATGCAGACAGATAGGAAGGCAAACAGACAGACAGGCAGGCAGAGTGACAAACTGGCAGGCGGAGAGAAAAACAACCAAGCAGAAAAGGAAGACAGAGAGAGAGTGAAATAGAAAGAGAGTGAATGAGTGAGTGAGGTAGTGAGTGAGAAATACAATCGACTGTGAGACAGATATACAGTCATACAGACAGACAGTCGGATAGATAGACAAGGAAGAGAAATCAAAAGACAGAAAAAGAAAACTCATCGTCGTCATCGCTTCGCTTGAAATCGAACAACTAACTAAAAAAAAAATATCTTTTTCATGGCTTCTCTTCTCTTTTTTTCTCTTCTTTTTGGGCAGATAAAAAAATATGAAAATCAAACTGAACAAAAACGATAAAATGTTCAGAAAGAATACTGATGAAACACTGCAAGGATTAGTTTAAGCATCACAAAGAAAAATAGCACAAGGACGCTAACGGATTTACGCATGCTACGTATACGTAATAAGGACATCGTCAACATAATAATCATCAACATCATCGTCGTCATCATCATCATAATCCCTATCATATAATCATCATCAAAAGAATAAAGAATTCATGTAAAAAGAGCAACAGCGAAAAAATAGAAAAGAAAACAATAGCGAAAAAAATAAAAATTAAGCCGATTTATTGATGTTACCAAAATAAATCCAACCAAAAAAAGAAAGACATGATAAAGATAAAAGATAAAACGAAAAGATAATAAATAAATAAAGAAAATAATATAAAAAAGCAAACAAGCTAAGAAAAAGCAAAATTAAATCCACCCACAAAATAGAAAAAACAATAACAAGAAAAACAACAACAACAAATAACCATCGAACTACAATCACAATAAATTACTTGACCTTGTTTTTTTTGTTTTTTTCATTTAATTTAATGTAAAGAATTATTTAACAAGTTCGAAATTTGTTCGAAATTTGTTCGAAAGAATGAAATGAATCCAAAACAATTACAGAACAAAATGAAAAGAAAAAAATCGAAAAAGCTTTAAATAATAAAGAATAAAAAGGACAAACATTAAAACTTATATAAAGGCTCAGTGAGGGCAGAGTTGCTGGATGCAGAGAAGGGAGGGGGAAAGGAAGGAACGAGGCAGGAATTTCAAAGGCAGACAAATTTGAAGAAGAGGGAATTTCATTTGAAATAACTTGCAATCCAACAACAAGAAACAGGATAAAAGGACGACAGCAAATAAACGACTTTATACATCGCTTGACATCAAATCTTAATCAAGAATTCAACAATGAAAAAACGGATTTTTATACGAAAAGTATAAGTGTGTGTGTGTATTTAACCTGTATTTCTGTGTGTGTCTTCTTAAAATAAAAGTCAACAGTTCAATAATTAATTAAGTGTTGAACAAATGTTAAACATTCAATTCAATGTTGAATGAATAACTGAAGAAATGAATTAACAAATGAATGTGTTGAACAAACGAAAAAACTAAATAAAGTCAACAAAATTTCGGGCACCACAAAAAAAAAGGATGAAGAGAAATTTTACAGAAATAAATCAATTAATTTTTGGGACTGGTTATCTAATTTCAAGACTGGGAAAAAGTTTTTAAAGAATATGAACATTTTCCAGTGTTTAATTTAAACTTTCAAAATGTCAAATATATTTCAAGCAACTTTATTATTTTATAATCAGGTTGTTTTTTTTAAGAGGATTTACTATAAATTTGACAAAAATATTAAACTATTGCAAGTATAAATTCTCTCTATAAATTCTCCTAATTTTTTTTTTACTTGTTTTTCAGCTTTTAAGTTTGACCTATAAAAAAAACAACAAAGCCAATAAAACGCCAAACGGATCAACGAATCCTTGACACGACAAACACATTCGTTATTCATACATTTTAATTAGTAGACTCTGACAACAACAACAGCAACCATTAAAAATAATCCGTGGAAAATCTGAAATCCTTATATCGGAAAAAGGATTAAAAAAAGAACCTTGCTGGCGGTTAAAAAAATTTAAAATAAAACTAAAAACAGATAACACCTAAAATAAATAAATCCTTACAACAGGGAACACGAACTCGAATGGAAAAACTTGCTTCATTCAGGCGGTTAGTGTGAATCTATCTCCCTCTCTCTCTCTCTTTCTCTCACTATCTCTCTCCCGTTCTCTCTCTCTCTCGCTCTCTCTCTACTATCTTTCTTTGTGTATGTCTGTGTGCATCTTTATGTGTATGTGTATGTACCTTTGCGTGTGTCTCTTTGTGTTTGCATGAATCTTTCTGGTCTAATTATTTCTATTTACTCACTCCTCGGATTGTAACATTATATTTAGACCGTAAGAATGCAGATAATTGCTGTTGAACAACAACAAAAGCAAGCAACGAATAAATACAATAAAAATGAAAAAAGAAATAAAAGAAGAAAAGCATAAAAAAACAATGGAACGAAATCGTAAACATAAATAAAAGCCATCTGCAGGTGGATTCACATTGTGAAGGAGAGAGAGAATGAGGAGTGAGAGAGTGAGATGGAGGGAGTGAGGAAGAGAGAGTGAGAGATAAAGTCTGTGGTAGAGAGAGTGAGGTAGATAGAGGAAGAGACAGATAGCATACCTCCCACTTATCCTACAGCTTATTAGCGTTTAACATTGAACCAATTTTTATTCCAATCTCTTAGTGAAACAGAGAGTGAGAGAGAGAGAGTGAGAGAGAGAGAGAGAGAGAGATAGATGGAGAGCTGCAGAGAGGGAGGGAGAGAGGGAGAGAGTGCTAGGTGGTGGGGGAATCGAAGGAGAAGAGGAACAAGACCAACTAAAGCACTGAAACACACATTTCGACAGACAACAAAGATTACATAAAGAGTGTACAAGAGTATAACGGAGAAGGAGAGGATGAGAAAAAACCAAGCTTTAACAAAGCCAACAATAGACCAAATGATTGCATACTTCTGGGCGTAACACAAAAGTTGTATTCTGTTGCAAAATGCATTGTTACATTTTGACATTTTGGAAAGATGTGCATAGTAGACGCCCATGTGTGACAGGGACGAGGGAGGTGGCTGTAAGTCCGTGAAAAGAAAATAAAATACGAGTAAAATTAGTTGCTTTAAATACATTCTTCAGTTTCAGTTTTTAGCGAAATAGTATAACACTATAATAAGAATATTCTCGATATTCATTTATAGTGATCTATATACTCGTATATACTGTAAAAGAGACTTAGTCCTGATCGCCCCTCGTATTTTCATATTTTCGGTTTATTGTATGATTTTTTTCATTCGTTTCGTCATGTTTTTTGCTCTTTTGCTCTTTAGTTTTATTTCAGGTCCATTTTATTGTGGATTCTAGTATAGAATATCATAATCTGATAGAATATCAAAACATCATCATACCAAAATCAATTGGATTTCGTTGAAATTTGTCTTAAAACACACTTTCAGAAAACTTTTATTCAAAGAAATGATAAAACATCACGAAGAGAAATCGTAAATCGTAATTAATAAACTTCACCTCATATATGTAAACAATTTAAGGGTTAAAAAAGGTTAAAAAAGATTCAAAAAGAAAGAAATCAAATGAAAATCAAATAAGGACGAGTAAAATTTGGAAAACGGAAGAGAAAAGAGGAAAGGATGGAAGGACTGAAGTAGAAATCACTTAACTACGTAACGTGCAGCAACTAACAAACCAATTCATTGATTTCTCTGGAGAATTCGCTCCATCGTGTTCATCGATGCCAGGACTGTAAAAAGGACCAGCAACAACAACAACAATCAATGTTTGCACATATACGTAATTTTGTAATGCTGCTTAATTCAACCATCACCATCACCATCGTCGTCGTCGTCGAAGTCATCACCATCATCATCGTCGTCGTCGTCGAAGTCATCACCATCATCATCGAGTTTATTACGTCCCTTGGGTTGGCCGGAGCAACAGTTGCTTGGTTGCCTCATCGATTTCGCAATAGCAATTATTGAGAAAATTTAATTTATAAAAAGAAATACACACACACACAAACACACACACACTCACATACACGCTCATTCGATAGACTCCCATGGAGACCAGACACAGAAATGATGAGTGAAAATAAGTGATGATGACGCAATGATGTAAAAAAGAATAAAAGTGTTAACAACACAAAAAAATCAGTGAATTGAAACATCATTGGCACATGTTGCTTAACGTGCGAAAGAAAGTGATTTTGTAGAGATTTTATTGATTAAAGTAATAAATTAAACTTTTATGACAAAGAAAAGGATAATGAAAGGAACAATGAAAGGAACAATGAAAGGATCAATGAAAGGATCAATGAAAGGATCAATGAAAGGAACACTGAAAAGTACAATGAAAAGAACATTGAAAAGTACAATGAAAAGAACAATGATATTAAGTGTATCTATAAAAATTCTTTATTACGAAAACATTAAATATTTTCCTCTCAAAAATAGTTGTAAAATGTTCATTAAATAAAACTAAATCCATGTTTTCCATTTTAATGTATCCTAAAAATGTTCTGCGTGCATTTTTTGTTGCTGCGATTGAAACTACTTCAACGTTAACAACAAATGTTAACAACAAAAAATATATTTAAAAGTATATATTATATAAAAATATGTATTACGATTTTTGCAAAAATGTAGCAGCATCATCAAAGGAAGCACTTATTACTGTGTCCTAGATGGAAAAGCAAGCCATTATTTTGCTTGCTTTCACACACAGACGCACTTCGGAACATCAACAAAACGAGTGCCAGCAACAGAAACGGCAGCAGCAGCAACAACAACAACAACAACAACAACAACAACAACAACAACACCAACAACAACACTAGCAATAACACCATCAGGACGATGATTTTAGTTTTTTTTTTAGTTTTATTGAAACAACAGCAGCAGCTGATTGTTGCTGTTGTTGTTTGTTGCTATCATGTACGTACAACTACTCGAAAGTCCTATTTTTAGCACTTTTTCTCCACCCCTTCCCATCCTCCCTCCTCCCCCCCTCTTCTGGTCCACCTGCTGCTCCATCAACTACTGTTGCAAGTACGAGAGTGAGTATTATTTTTACAATTGTTTAGTTTATTGTGCCTACCACGAAGCTTACTGAGTGTCTGTGAAGGAGAGTGTTTGTAAATGACAGAATGGGCGTGAGTCTATGAGAATTATTGTGTGTGTGTGTGTCTGTGTGTGTGTGTGTGTGACTAGTGGCTTGTAACGAGGCCATACAATGACACAGCATCTGCAGCTACGTACACAAGAATCGTCCTCAATATCAACAACATCAACATCGGGTCGTATCACCGCGAGCCAAGACTTAACCATGTCACACAAAGGACTGGCTTTCATTTGCATTGTTACTATTTTTGTTGTTGTTGTTACTATTGTTATTGTTGTTGTTATTGTTGTTTTTGTAACTGCTAAATGCAACTGTATGGTTTCTGCTTTTATGTTTTACTGAACTCTATTCTTCTTACTTCTGTCATCCGCAATTAAGCTAGAAACTAGTTTAGTTAGATGACATTTTCTACACTACAAGTGACACGGACAAACTGTATAACATAATATTCTTGAGAGTTATCTACAAGCAGAAGCTGAAAAAGCACCTGAATATTTTGATGGTAATGGAAAATACAAAATTTCTTAGCAAAATTGTACATCCTTTTAAATATAAAAAAATAAATAAAAATACATCACATTATAACAAGAAATAAATGAGCATAACCTATGATTTTAACAAGATAATTCTTATTATTTACGAATTGTCATTTTCTGAATTGTAAAAAAATTCAGCTAATTAAGCTACAATTTTTAGTCCTCGCTGTAAACAATGCAGCCTGGAGCGATCCTGGCGATTGCATTAACAACAGCTGAAGCTTTCTTGTGAAAACTTTACGGACTTTCGGACAACAAATTTTTCGAAATCCTTTTTGTTTATGTTTTTATTTAGAAGAACATAAAAATGCCAAAAGGAAAAACAAAAGTTTGGGAAGTTTCTTTTTTGTGCCAGATATAAAGCAAAAAAACATTGACTTCAATTCTTAGAAAAGTCTACAGGCTTGAAAAAGAGCGCACAAGGACGAGCGAAGGAACTCCTGATGATTCCATTTTTTTTTTTTTGTTGCTCTGTTCTTTGTTTCAAAGTCATGCTGAGTATTATTTTTATTCTTGTTCAGTTGACTGCTTTTAATATTTCACAACAAACAAGTTTCGCGAAACGAGTTTCTCGGTTTGAAATAGTTTTCAAAAATAAGAAACCCAAAAAAAACTGCATTATATTGTACAATAATAAAGAAGAACATAAAATCTTTTAAGACGAAATAATGAAACAGAATCTGTTACATTGTATGTTTTACTTACTTTATAATAATTTTAAGGAAACAGTCAGAAAATCACTTTGATTATATAAAATATGATAAAATTTCCAGAAATGAACTTTTGCAGATAAAAAGATCATCAAAACACAAATTCATTAATATTAATATTGTTTCTTTTTTCAGTCTTAACCACGTAACCAACCATTAAAGTAAGTAATTTGCATTAAAAAGGAAAAATCCTCTTTTCAAAGGATCTCCAGAAGTGAAGTTTTTAGCTTTACAAAGCAAACCGGAAAAAAACATGCTCTCAAAATCATTAGAAAATCAAAGAGGAAAGAGATTATGAAGCAGAATAAAACAACAACGAGTGAATGAGAAACCAATAAAAAAAAAGGCACGAAAGAGCTAAAAATAAAAATGAATGAAAGCGGCAACCATAAAAATGTAAGGTAGAAAAAGTACTTGAAAAAAGGTAGAAAACTTCTTAACACTTAACATCGCTTATTTAAAAATGTGCGGCATTCTTTTAAAGAGCGAGCGAGAGAGAAGAGTGAGCGAGAGGGAAGAGCGAGCGAGAGAGAAGAGTGAGCGAGAGAGAAAAGAGCGAGCGAGAGAGAAGAGTGAGCGAGAGAGAAGAGTGAGCGAGATTGAAGAGTGAGTGAGAGAGAAGAGTATCTCGAGAAAAAATAGAAGGGAATAAAAATGCGTTAAAAATGAACGACTTTAGCGGAATGTGATCAAAAATGAGTGGACTTTTCATTTAATATAAAACCGAAATAAAAAAGAAGGGATTAAAGTGGAGAAAAAAAAGAAGGAAGAAAAGAAGGAAGGAAAAGTGGAAGGAAGAAAAGAAGAAAAAAAGAAGAAAGAAAGTTAAGAGCTAAACGGAATATTAATTTAGTGAGCTTTTAAGAATTCAGAAGTAGTCTCTTTTAACTCAAGTACCTTCGTTTAAGTATCGACCTTTGAGATTTTCCTTCTTTTGTTTATTCTCTTTGCTTGGTTTTTCTTCTGCTTATTTTTTTTTTTTTTGTTGTCGTTAAGTACCACGAAATGTGAAAAATGGAAATAATTTATGCGAACTTCTCTCCGTCTATTTTAATTTAAATGAGAGGAAAGAAAGAATTAAAAGAAAGGAAGCTTAAAGAATAAGTAAAACAATGAAATTGTAGAAGGAAAAGAATAAAAAATTAGCTTCGTTTTCACTATTTTTGCATTCTTCAAAAAAATGTGTGTCAAATTAAATGGAACCGAAAGAAAACAAGCCAACAGGATGCAGGATACAAATCGAGAGAGTTGCGAAGGATGACAACCACCATCAAAAGTTGTGACCGGATGATCATTAAATAGAACGCAAACAACTGAGAATCGTGAGAATCACAATGAAAAGAGTGACCGAAGGCGATTCTGCCATCCGCTCCGCTTTTCAGGACTCATTAGAACCAAATTTGAGGCGGAATGTTGAATGCCTCATTAAGTCTTAAATTTTTCCCAACTTAAATTGCAAGAATTTGAAAAATTTTTTAGAAATTTACTCTGATTACGAAGGAACTACGATATTTTTAAGTAACTTTTCTGTCATCATGTCAACTTTGCGGTAACAAAAGCAACATTTGAAGCAACATTGTTGCAGCAATAAATTTAGTGCAACACACATCACACCAGATGCAAAGCAACATAAATGAGTTAAGATGTTTGTCACTATTCAATGTTGACCTATAAAAGGATTCAAAATATTTTCAGCAGAATTTCATCATCAACAACAACAACATTGATAGTGTATACAGCAGAAACAGAAAATGCAACAACAACGACAACAATAGCAACTGCAATAATAATAAAAAGGTTGCCATAAAAAGAAACTCAGACAAAGCAAGCCAAGCAGTCATTCGCAGTGAAACTTTAAATTAATAAAAATTTATTTGTGTCATCATGTCATGTCAACAACAGCAGATGCAGTCGTAACAGCAAGGAAATCAACAACAACAAAAACACCAGGGGAAGCAACAATGACAATAACCAGAGCAACGCCCAGCTGCTTTTCCTGGTGCACTGAAACAATCAAAGGAGGAAAAACCGGAAACCTATAAAAAAACAGGAAAAAATCTGGTAGAACCAGAGAATAATAAAAAATGGGAAAAGTAAAGGAAAGAATAGAAATAGAAAAGAAGAAGAAGAGAGAGAGAGAGAGAGAAATATCTGCTTTCCTGATGAATATAGGATAGTATGATAATAGAATAAGATATGGGATAGGATATTGGAGAGAATATAGAATAGGATATAGGATAGGATATAGGATAGGATATAGGATGGGATATAGGATAGGATATAGGGTAGGATAGGATATAGGATAGGATATAGCATAGGCATGGGATAGGATGGGGTAAATAAATACTAACCATAAATAGAACAACAACAATGGATGGAGGAACAAAGTCCCCGTTGTGGATAAGAATATATCAGAGTAATGTTGTTGTTGTTGCAGTGGTTGTTGCAGCAACTTTTTAACAACCTGTCAGCGAGAGTTTTTATAGCATGTACAACACTTTGTGAACAACAATAGCAATAAAACAGCAACAACTTAGCAACGTTACCGTAATTGTTTCTACATTTTAAAGTTCAGAACTGAGTTGGTTGTCGTCGTTTCCTATGCGAGAAATGATAACAAGAATAACTGAAATAAGAAAGTTTAAGAAACAGCAACGTTTTACAAAAGAAAACAAACAACAGTCGGACTATCCTCGTTGTTGCTATTCTTTTTTCCCGCACTTTTGCCACTATTTAATACTTAACGGTAAAAACAAATTAAACCGAAATAAAAGCAACACCAACAAAAAACGAAGGTTATCCTGCACGTTCTAGTTTTTTGGTTTAATTAAACAAAGTTAGATCCTTGCAGGATGTCCAACGCAGGTACGAATGAGACTTTAGTTGCATTTCATTCAGTGTGACAAACGGACACACTTTTTTATATACAAACACACAGTCACTCGTACTTTTATACTTTTTCTTCTCTTCCGTACTTCTTCTTCTTCTTCTTCTTGTGCTTGTGTCATCGCATCAACTCGAGAAAAAGTTTCATCAAATAAACCGGTCAGGGTTGCCAGGTTGCATCACTTCACGTTCACTTTTAAGGACCAACGAGAAATTAAAGATGTCGCATTTCACTTTGTTGATTCACTTTGTTTTATTTCATTTCGTTTTATATCACCTTTCATTTAATTTAATGCTATATTATTTGCTTTCCTTGAATATTGTATTATTTTTCTTCCTTGTTTCGTCTTTTTTTATTCTACTTTTCTTAACTTTTTTCTCAATAACTTTTCTTCGATTGCTGTTTATTTTTCTTTCTTTTCCGCCCGTCTACCTCTCCGACAACCGACAACCTTTAAAGATTTCGATTTCATTCAATTAAAAGTCAGCTCAACGTTTGTCTGCATGTGTTTTAAACGCGTTTCGTTTCGCATCCTTGTCCTCGATTCTTGTCCTTTCGTGACGTTGATGTTGCTACTCCTGCTGCTGCTGCTACCGCTGCTGATGCTTCTTAAACTACGGTTGTTGAAGTTTCCTTCGTTTTTTGCCAGTTTCTGCGTATTTCACGAAGTCATGCATGATGTACAGACAAGCATGGATGCTTGTCGGTGAGTATGAGTGAAAAAGGAGGTGCGGAGAATTTGAATAAAGTTTGTGCACGTGTTCGAGTATGTATGAATGTGTGTATGTAAGAGAAAGAGAGAGAGAGAGGGATAGAAATAGAGAGAGAGAGAGAGAGAGAGAGATAGAAAGAGAGAGAGAGAGGTTGAAAGGAAAGGGAAGGTAGAATTTCTTGCCACTTTCCAGTTCAAGGATTACATTTCATTGCGATGGGTACAAAAATAAGCAAAGGAACCAAAATAGATAACGGAGAGAAAGAGAAATAATGAAAGTCAGAGAGCGAGATGAAGAGTGAAAGAGAGATGAAGGGGGCAACTGAGAGCGATCGAGAACAACAAGCTTAAGCGTCAGCGTCAAATTGACTTTAAATAAAATTGCATTCTTTTTGTTAACTTTAAATAATATTGATTATGCTATCGATGTTGTTATTGATGTTGACAGATTGCACCGTTACACCAAGAATATAAGCAAAATGGATAAGCAGAAAACCAGATTAAATCATGTCATTCTTGAAAGCTATTCTAGGAATTCATTGTTCATTTCAATAAATGTACAAACATTAAATTTTAAATAATTCTTAATTTATTATTATTGTTTACTTATTAATTGATTTTTATACTTTAGTAATAATAATTATAATATAGTATAATAATTAATAATTTCTGTTATTTTAGTAATATTTTTAAGGATTTAATTAATTGTTATTGTGTGTAGTTTATTAAATTACTCTCGAGCGAGTTCAACTTCATTTATGTTTTCTTTTAGTTAATTTCAAATATTAATAATAATAAGTTTTGAGATTATATTAAATTTATTATTCGAATTTCTTCATTTTTAATTCAGATTTTAGTTTTATTATTAATTATTTAATATGTATTAATTATTATTAAATCTTATTAATTAATATATATTTTTTTTATTAACTAAGTAATAATTCTGTTATTGATTTAATTAAATTCAAGTAACATACAAAGTCTATATTTTATGGCTAGAGTTTGTTTCTGACATTAATTTGATGAATGAAAAATATCACTATATTTATTGGAAAAGTTGCATGCGATACACTTTCTTTCCATGCAGAATTTGTGTATCATCTGATACAAAGGGAACAATTTACATTTGACATGATTAAATTTTGTTTCTTTACTTTTATTGTTCTTAAGTTGCAAGTCGTATCTATTTTTGTATACTGCTGTTTTCGGAAAAAGCTCTTTCTTTAAGGAAAAAATGGCGCTAGTATCGCTTGTAGGAAAACCTGAAGCTCCTTCGAGTAGAATGTGTAGCAGAGCTCCAAACCTAAATAAAGCAACGGCTTAAACCACGAAGCGAAGACATATGTTGACATTTTGGCTTATTCGAAGTGAGTCTTACTTTTTTTTAATGCTGTCTAAATACAAAAGTCTACAATAAAAGCTTTGTTTGTGCTACAAATTCACCACCAAAAATTAGACTTAACAAAATTATGAAATAAAACAGGCCACAAAAATGAAACTAAAATAAACTAATAATTAATAATTGTCAATTCATATGTTTTAATTAATTAGTTGCAAAAGCAAAGGATAATAAACAAGACAAAAAAATGCAATGGCCATGAAAATGAAGAAAGTATAAATATTAACCCTTTATAATTAAGATTAACATTAATAACGAACTTTTTCTTATGTTAAGATTATCTTTCCATAAATATAGTGTTTACTATACACAAGCCTTTCGAAAGGTGGTTAAAAATTGAAGCAACATTTATAGAAAAAGTAAAAAAGGAAAGGAATAATAAAGACTAAACTTCGCCAAACTTGTCACCATCCCAAGTTTTAATCCGCGACAATCCATTATCTAGAGCAACCAACTTATAATACTTAGCGTTCGATGGTTCTTAGTTCCCAACTATGTATGTATATCAATACAGCAGACATCGAACGGATTGGCAAACTTATCGAAATTAAAGACTATAATGCGGAAAATCTAAAAGCAAATGCAATGCAGCAAGAAACACATCTCTCAGAAAGGGTGGGAGAGAGAAGAGAAGCAAGGGTAGTAAAAAACGAAACTTTGATATTTTATTATAATCAGAGCAGGAAAACGATGCCGAATGGAAAAGAAGAACTTGAAGTCAAACTTAATTTCAATAATTAACATAAAATTTTACAACCAGCACACTTTCGAAGTAAGATAAAGACAAAAATTACAATAAATAAGCAGCAGAAAGAGAGAGAGAAGGAAGTGAGAGGGTGAAATGGTTGAAGAGAGGGAGGAGGAGAGAGAGGAATAAAGAGAGAGGAAGAGGAGAGGGAAGAATAAAGAGAGAGTGAGGAGAGCAGCAGCTGTCGCAGTAGCTAATGCAGTAAAAGTGAGTTATAGTAAAAACAACTAAAATGTTGCAACCAGTAAATTTAGGAGTTGCAGAAAGGAAGTAATAGAAAAGGAAGGAGAAAAGGATGAATGAAGAAGAGTGCGGGAAGAAGAAGAATCTTGTCTGGGAAGACAACACGGTACAAAAACTTATAGAAAACTTAGGCTATAAATCTCTACATTGAATCTACATTAAATGCAACGGCGATAAAAAATGCGTCAAAAAATAATATAAAAATAATAGAATATAAAATATTAATGCACAGTAGACTCACGTTAATATGAACACCAAGAAATTGTTTCCTGCTTGCAACAAAGGGAAATACAATATTTTTTAAAGAAAATTTTAATGTCTCTTAATTTATTATTTTTATTTTAAAAGAGATTCTACTTTAAAAAACGATAAAAACTAAGAATTGTAGTGTCTACAAAAAGAATACATTTTTAAATAGAGTTTTTCATAATATATAAATAATATTTTTTGGAAACGAAGCAAATAATTCTGAGATTTATAATAAATGAAAGTTCCCCAAAAGGATCATAAATCAAGTAAACAAAGATAATAATAGTAAAAAGAATCGACTCTTGATTTTTAGTAAATACGCAAGAAAAAAGAAATGACTGAAAGACAGAGCAGCAGAACAGAACAGAGAAAAACTACAGCAGCAGGAGCACCAACAACAGCAACACCGACACCGACACCGACAACAACAACAAACAATAGCAATGCAGACAGAAAAAAATATCAAACGTTTGGCAGGCTAACTGCAAGGATGCAAACTGTCATGGTAGATAAATTTCGTATAATGCGGACAGATAGATGGCAGCAATATATTATTCTTCGCGCTGAGCAACAACAACAACAACAACAGCCAGCATTGTTGTCGCCGATGTTGCTGTAGTTGTTGTTGTCGTTGCAGTGCTACTCTATTGTCCTTTTCCTGGTATACAATTGAGCAACAAATTCCACGCATACAATTTTTGAGAGATATGCAAATATGCTGAAAGCGAACGAATGAACGAACGAACGAAGGAAAGAGCGAACAAACGAAAGAAAGAGCGAACGAAAGAACGAGCGAACTAATGATTGGATGAACAAATGATTGGATGAACGAATGGACAAAATGAACAAATATCTCGGATCCTGTTGTGATGCTACTGATGATTCCTAGACGCTTCTATTTAAGTGAGTGCGATTGAGCGTTACTTGTATAGATGTGTGTGTGTAGAGTAGAATAGAGTGTTTAACAATGACCCTGTGTGTATATACAAACTTACATGTATGTGTGTCTGTGTGTAAGATTTGATTCTGTGTTTGTGTACGTGTGATTCTGTGATTATGTAAGTGTGATCCTGTGTTTGTGTACGTGTGAATGCCTGGTTGTTAGTATGAATGCGCGTAAAAGTTTGCGTGTGTGCTTTCACGGACTCGTGTTCTAAAAAAAACGTTGCTATAAATTACTAGGATCTCGAAGAAATGTGTTGCTGTAGGCGCACACTTAAGAATATAGAATTTCACTTTAGGTAATCATTTTCCAAGCTGACTGATTTAATGTTCTCCTAAATTGCTTTCAATTGATTTTTTATTGTGGGGAAAAAATAATAAAGAAACATTTACGATTACATTAAATTCAAATTAGATTTAAGAAGCAATGAAAGAGAAGATTAAATCAATCTACTTTCCCAAACTCTAAATATAGAAAACACAAAAAGCAAAAGCACTAAAAAATTAGGTAATAAAAATGCAGTGTTTCTAGTCAATTAAAAAAGTTATTCAAGTTGTTCACAGAATCCTAAATTTATAACCATACAGTGACTTATGTAGATGTCTGATGAGTCTATGTACGACTCAGGAATGATTGCATAGTTGCCAAGACCGCATCTCTTTAGTTTTTTCCCAAGCCAAGCAAACCGCAACAATAATGTTGGTCCTTCGAGCCGGATAGTCATTAACTCCCGAAAATATGCAGCATTTCAACGACTTTTAAATGTCTAAATTTGGTGCGCAAATATTTTCTAAGCACATCTGTGTTAAAATAAATTCCACGTTTCAGTAAAAAATCTGTGAGTTTTTATTCTGGTCTTGTTTTTTTTTTTTTAAATTCACTCCTTTTCTTTACACACTCGCTCTCTCCCTCACACTCATATAACCATACGAAACCACACGAAAATTCGAACACAATAGAAATACATACGAATTTCCCCACAAGTTGGTATTTTTTTGTTATTGTAGTTCTTTTTTTTTTTTTATTTTGTTCTGCTTACAACTTCCTGTTGACTACAAAAATTTGCTGGAAATTAAGCTGAGATCATTGTGCGATAGTATTGCATACTTTTATGCTGGACAATAAACTAAAGTTACAACATTGAATGGGTTACAAAATATAACAACAAAAGAATGAAATAAAAGAATTAAAAAAAGAATTTTTATTGTGGTACATTTTTTTAACAGTAATAAATCAATCTTATAGTAAATAAGCCTAAAAATATGCAGCATTTCAAGAGAAAAACTGTATAACAAAGGATATCAAATAAATAAATAAATATTACTCAATACAATAACAAAATTGGTCTGGACTGTGACAATGGGTCTCATTAGTTGTTGTTGTAAATGTTACTGCAAATAATTTCTAATATAAGAACCCTAAAAATATGCAACAATTAATTTTCAATGCGTCCCTATCTGTAGAGGGTGTTAACATAAGCTTAGCATGAGATTGTTAACCGATATCCTGTGGATTAATATTGTTCACAGGTAGCCACAGTTGCCATTTTATAGCCCTACAGGCCGGTCATGGTAACCAATACAAACAGAAGCTTTACGCTGTTGTTTGACAAACATTTCGCCTGAATCAAACAAACAAGGAACACAAAAGCAAACAACGTGAAAGTAGAACGAAGCGTGAAGATAGAACGAAGCGTGAAGATAGAACGATGCGTGTGTTCTGAGGTGACCAGCTTTTATACAGCTTTAAAGTCAGCTTTAATAGTTGAAGTGAGCACATGAAGTGTGATGAAATTTTTACGGCGAATAATTTTACTAACCAGAATAATTTTACTATAACTGTAATAATAATATAATAATAATATAATATATCGTACATATAATAGAATAAGTTTTACTAGAACAATTGAAAATAACTCTAACATAAGAAACCTAAGAAGCTGATGCATAAAAAAAAATGCAAATTAAATCTGAAGTCCTTTTTTGTTCTTGTCAAATAAACTCTCATGACCAAGTAAACATGACTAAAATAAACACCATACCTGAACAAGCATAGTTTTAAAATAACAAGCATTCCTATAGGACAACAACAACAACGACAACAACAACAACAACTACAGGGAAGCTCGTAATGAAATGAAATTAAAACAACAACAGAGAAAAACTAAAAACTGTAGAACACTTCAAGTTCCATGCTGAAGTCAACTTGTATTCGCTCCCCAGAGCGCTTAAGCAGCAATTTCTGCAGTTACACCAACTGGCGAAGAGACTGACTGTCGGTTGGAGTGAGTTACAGACAATCAAGCCGACAGAAGCACTCACGAGATGCACGACAGAGCATTCTAACAGACAACGAGGAACCTCGGCCCCCTCCATGGCGCCCCCCTCCATGACGCACCCTGATAACTTCACACAGCTTTTGTTTTCACGTTTCTCTCTGCCAACATAATTGCAAGAGCAAGAAATTACTTAGCCTCACCTTAGTCAAGTCAACGACGCCCTGAACGGGGGCTCAAAGGGGGGTGAGGGGTGAATGAGGCCAACCAGCAACAACCCTGGGGACGAGGTTAAAACGGTTGCCAGTCAGTTAAGCGGCAGAATTAAAATAAAGAGGCGCCAACAACAGCAACACAGACGACAGCCCCGGAAGCCGAGACGATGGAAGCCGCGTGCAAGTCGCGTTGCCCGATTATTCCCTGCAGATAAAATCATTTTAATTTTAAGCATCTTTGCACATTTTTGCAACTGCAACCACACAAAGTCCAACAAGGGAAATTCTGGGGCTGTTGTTGTTGTTGCTGTTGTTGGCGGCAGCAGGAAAGTTTTGAAGCGGCACCCAAAAGTGAGGAGAGCCGGCTGTAAAGTTGTTGTAGAAGGTTGGCAGTGGGGAGGGGGAGACGAAGGGGAAAGCGTTTGAATTTCAACTTTAGGATCGATGTTGTTTTTCATTTGTTTTGAGTTCTTCTTCGCTATAAAGAATAATGCGATGCAACTTCGCGTCGTGTCGCGTTGCGCCTGCTCTGCGTCGTTGTGTTGCCACCGTCGAGGATGCTACGATGGTCCCTTTAGAGAGGGTTAAAAATGCTTCTGGCAACTAAAAAGCGGCAAATAAGTTGAACTTCTGTAGTAACAAATTCTCGACACAACCACAGTAACAAAAACAACATGAACAGAAACAACAACAGAAACAACAACACAGGGAACATGATTGCACTCTACAGTGCAAAACTATTGCCACTGAACGAAATTTCTGCTGACTCTCCTCAGCATTTCTTGTTGTTGTTGTTGTTGTTGCTTTTGATGATGATGATGAGTTAAATAAATAAATTTATTTTAATCAACATGAGTTTGCAGAAATAGTTTACTGTGCGCTCTCCCCCTGCTTTTCTTGTCGATTTTTTAACTACGTTGATGAAGTGGATAGTGTTGCCGTCTGGACACATATGTGTCCAAATCGAGACATATTTAAAGTGGACACATTTTTCTGGAATGAGACAGATTTCAATAAGATAGTCATTGAGCATTTATTACGAGAGAATAATTTAAGTTGTTTCGCTATTTTGTATTATTTTCAATATGCAATGAATTAAAATTTAAAAAAACGTTAGAAATACTCTTTTCTATGAACAACATTTATTTCTAAATATGGACACATTTATTTCTAAATATGGACACATTTTTTTCTAAATATGGACACATTTTTCTGAAGCTGAGGACACATTTAATTTTACGTAAGCGGCAACACTGAAACTGGAAGCAGCACGAGGCAAAGAATGAGAGAGGAAGAGAAGAAGAGAGCGGGGTAACGAGTAAAAAAGGGAGAGAAACAGAGAGAACAGCGTCATGTCAGAGCGCAGTGCATAAAAAAGTTAGAACAGAATTTAAAAGTTGCTCGTAGATTCCTTTGTTTATCTTAAGTGCTCTTTTAAAATGTTGTTGTTGTATTTGTTTTTATTCTCTTGTCATGTTGTCGTTGTTGTTTCTGTTAGTATTTTTATTATTATTTTCGCTGATGTTGTTGCTTACTATTGTTGTAATTTTTAGTTAAATCAGCAAAGTTTACAAGTGCAAATTATTTCATGTCACAGACAGAAAATAAGAAAAAACAAAAAAAAAACACCATCTTTACGAGTATAAATAAAATTAAAAAATACGAAATATTAACTTTACTACAATAACTAAAGTTGAGGTAGACTCTTGGAGTACTTTTTGCATTGAGTACTCTTATCGTAGTATCACAAAAAATTATGGAAAAAAAGAATAAAAGTCCCCAGCTTTCAGTGAAATTTTAATTATTTCACAGTTTTTTAATTTTGTTTTAACAACCTTTCAAAGAAGGCGAAAAATGAGGAAGAAGCAGAGAAGAACAACAACACTTATCAAATGTAATATTAACGATTAACATGAAGAATAACCTCTATATTCGTTTAAGATTATTTCTTAATTCTTAATTGCAACGTTTGTATAAATAACTTTTTATAAGAACACTTTAATTGCACTTTTATTTTATTTTTTAATAACAAGGAAGAAAGTTTTTACGTTTTTAAGAAATTTTATAAACCACGAAAAAAAACATTTGATACATAAGAAAACTAAAAAAGAGAACTAATAAAAAAGTTAACAAAAATAGTAAAGAAGATAGAATTAAATAGCAAAAAACGAGAGAGAGAGAAAAAGCTTCACTTCAAAAGTTGGCTAATTAAAATTAATTGCAACGAATTTTGTTCCGTTGCTGTTGTTCACATGTACAACACAAGAGAAACAGAAGAGACAACAACAACAATAACAACAAAAACAACAACCTGGTAGAACAGCAACAACAACAACAGCAACAACAAGGATGGAGAACAAAAACCAGAACCAGTCTGCGAATTGAAATAAAAATACATACGTCACAAGATGAACGATTATCATTATCAGCAATCATTATTATACCAACATGACTACCATCATCATCGTCATCATCATCACAATCAACAACATCATAATTTTCATTACCGGCATTATAAACATCGTCATAATCGTTATTATCATAATCATCAGCATATCATAATCATCACATCGTCTTGCATTCTTTATTGATGACGATACTATCATCTTCATCATTATTGGCATTATCATCACCATTGTCATTCATCATTATTATCATCATCTTCTGGTCATCCTGATCATCATTATTATTATGATCATTGTTATCAACAACAAAACAACGTTTGTGTTGTGAAGCAGAGTTCTGGAATTTTTTAAAGTTTTTTTGCTTCTCTGATTTTTGTTGCTATTTATTCTGATGTTGTTGTTGTTATTGTTGTTGTTGTTGATACATATCGTTGTTGCTTCCATGTGGAACAAACAAGAAAGAGTGAGTGATTGAGTTGTGTTTTCTGTTAACTTTTTTCTATATGTCCATTTTTTATAACACACACACATAAAACCCCTATACACACATAAGATCCCTATACACACACATGAGACCACTATACACCCATATGAGACCCCTATACACACACACACACATACAGTTACAGTCCAAGTACTACAGAAAGACGTACACACACACACACATACAGTTACAGTCCAACTACTACAGAAAGACGTACACACACACACACACACACGCTCAGTAATGACGCCAAAGGAGTTGGCTTTGAAATTGTTGACTACGCTCACAAAATGCATTCATGGTCACGTGAGTGAAAAATCATAAAGTGAACCACAAAGAAGAAGCTGAAGAAGGAGGAAAAATAGAAGAGCACGAAGAAAAAGAAAGGGAAGAAGAAGAGAAAGGGAAGAAGAAAAGAAAGGGAAGAAAAAAAGAAGGGGAAGAAGAAAAGAAGGGGAACAGAATAAAAAGAAGACCAAGAATAAAAATAAGAGAAAGAATAAAAATTAAAGGAGGAGGAGAGTACGCAAGGATTAAAGTATAAATGGGTGTCAGAGTAGCTGTTTGGGTGGTTGGAATGTAGGAAAGATTGGATAAAATGGTTGGATGGCCGGAAAAACTTTAAACTTGCAAAACTTTGTAGAAAAAAAGCACACAAATTCGATATCAACCATTTTTGGCAGCCTTCTTTGATTCTTCAAAGGTTTTTCACATTTTTTCTAAAAAAAAAATGACTATAAAGAAAAATAAATGGGAATCAAAACAAAAACCAAAGAAAAGGAAAGGAAATGAAAAAAAAAATGGAAGAAAATAAAATTTATTTGCATTTAAAACTGAATTCTTTAAATTTTTAAGAAAATATTATCCACAAGATGAGAAAGAATGAAAAAGAAAGAAAGCGAGAGAGAGAGAGAGACGAAGAGGGAGAAAGAGAGACCAAGAGGGAGAAAGAGAGACAAAGAGGGAGAGAGACCACGATACGTAAACAAAGCGAATAAACTGCGAAATGCGATGCATCGACGCCGGTATTGTTGTGTTTATTGTACTTCCTGCTATTGTTGTTGTTGTTGTTGTTGCGATCTCAAACCATTCGCAAGAACACAACCCAAACTGTTCACAATGAATCGAATCGAATCGAATTGAGTTGAGTTGAGTTGTGTTGCATAACCAAAAGGATGTGCACAAAACAAGGATCAAACACAAATCAAATGCATTTTGTGGTTATTCGTAAAAGTAAGCATAACCACAAAAAAGAGACACACACACGGAAAAACCCAAAAGCACCATCCACAAGGATGAAGGAGACAGGAGAGGAAGAAGCAAGGGGAAACAAAGGCAGCCACGTCAACTATTCAAATAAACTTGGTGCTGTAGCTGTAGTCTACCCTTGTGTCTTGTATCCTGACGAGTGTATCGTGTCCTGTATATCCCGTGTACTGTGGATCCTCTATCCTGGCTTGGACATGCGACTGACAGTGAATCCTGGATAAAAAGAAGATTCTTTTGACTAACGCAGAGCAAATCGAAGAGCTCACTCATTTCTGTTTCTCTCTGTCTTCCCTTCAGTTTATCCCTTTTTCGCTGGTTCTCTTTCGACCTCTCCCCCTCCCTCTCTCTTTCTGCCCGTCCCTCTCTCAGTCATATACGACAACAGAAATGGAAGCAAATATTTGCCGTCTACAAAAAAAGAGCAAAATCAAAAATTGTTCAACACAAACAGCATCGAAGAGGACAGAATCACAGGCCAACCAAGGATAGGGACACGACCTGAAAAGGGGGGGGGAAGGAAGGATAGAAGAGACCCTGACAGTACCGTTAATCAAAGAATGCTCATTTGACACATGACACATTTGAGATGACAGGAGTCAAGTGTTTTGCTTGCATTTTTGAAGAGTGCAAAAGTTCAAACTTCAAAAAAAGGTGAATGATAAAAGAGTAACAAATGAAATAAGAAACATAAAAACACGAAATCCCTACAATGAATCAGACGAAACACGAGAGAAGGAGAGGAAGACCATGAAACAGAGAATTGAAGAGAAGGCTTTCTTCGAGGGTACATCGTGACGTATGATTCAACATTTAACACGATATCACATTTAAATGCAAAATAAAAACTGAAATTGAAGGCGTGGCGTGGCGAGTAAATACCTTTAATATCTCTCCTTTTCTCCCTTTCGCTGTCTATCCCTCTCTTTCCCTCTATATCCCTCCCTTTCCCTCTCTATCCCTCTCTTTCCCTCTCTATCACAAACATATATAGTAAAATTAGTATTGAATTTTGTTTGTGACTGTTTTTGAAAAGAAATTTTAATTAAAATTCAATTCAGTTCAAAATCAGCCGCTCCCATGTTACGAGTAGTTAAGTTTGCAATGACCGCACCCACCCACCCCCTCCTCTTTCCCTGCCTTTTCTTCGACACAACCGCAAACAGCGTGGACTTTCGCCTCAAAGCATGCCACAAATAATGCAATTAATTTTGTGTCGGTTTGCCAAAGCGATAAACAGCGCGCCGTGCCACGGAGCGGAATGATGCGGCACTGTACTTGTGAACATGATGCCGCCGTGCCTCTCAGAGCTTTTAGCATACTTTATCAATAAGTAGAACCACGTGATATCGCGTGATTTGCCAACTGTCTATCGAGGACTATCAGAGGCAGATGGGGACAGATAGCAAAATGGACAGAGGCGGACAGTCGAATAGACGAACGGGCGAACAGAGAGACAAGCAACCATACAAAAATGAAGCCGACAACCAAACAAGGACACAAACAGATAACCGAAAAAACAAGTACAAATTTCAGTGAGAGAGAGAGACAGAGAACAGATTCATTCATTGACTAAAATCGGAGTACGGAAAAAACAAAAAAGAGAAACAGAGAGAGAGAGTGAACGAGAAATTAGTTAAAATACGTATAAATAGAAAAAATTTCGGCAATTTTACTCCGCTGTCACTCTCATGAGCGAACTCATGACTCGTGTGGTGTGGTGATTAGTTTGCGGCTGTTATGCGTATCTATTAAAAAAAACACAAATAGAAAAAAATACGCAGATAAAAACGATTCAACAATGATTTATTTACTAATTAACTATGGTATTTGTTCGTAGAGAACTTTTTAATCCTCGATCCTTGATGCTTAAGGGAATAGAAAAAAAATACGAGTTGGAAAAAATAGAAAAAGAGACAAAAAACCACTTAAATCATTTGTCAGAAATCACTTTATAATAAAAGAAAAAAATTCACAAAAATTGTTTTAGTTTTTCGCTTTAAGTTTTTTCCGTTTCCGCCGTTTTTGGAGGTTTTTTTTTTTGTTTGGGTATCCTTTTAGTCAAGTTGATGTTACAGTTCAGGCATGTGCAATAAATAGAGTTATTGTTGTTGTATTTGTGGTTGTTGTTGTTTCAGGATTATTTACTTTGTTCCTTTTTAATTTGCTTATGGTTTTA
>OX451345.1:13015352-13053042 GCA_949629155.1 Myopa testacea
CTATTAAAAATTATCAGAGAATGTGTAAAGCATTTAAAATATATTTGAAATTTAACGAATTTATCGAAATTTAAAATAGCACAGAAAGTTTAAAAAACTTTTGCTAAGAAAAAGAAAAAAGATCGAAACTAAAATTATTTATTTTTCACAGTTTAGCTTACAATTAAAATCATAAACTAACTAAAAAATAAGGAATTTAAGCAATAGCGATAAATAGCTTAAAGAGCATTATTAATTAAATTAGAAACAATTAAAAATTTCTACAAATTAAAAAATTCAGGGAATTCATTAGTTTAAAGGAAAGGAATCATAGTTTACGATAGAATCATTGTAGCATAGAAGCAGAATTAGAAGGATTTACGAGCAACTTAAAACTTTGTAAACTAAACATTAGATTAGAATATAAATTTTAGAATGTCTGAGGAAATCATAAATATTTGTTGTAATATGTAACAGTTTTTAATACTTATTTAAATGTTTGTTTTTATCTAAATTCTGCAATCATTTTTATATTTTCTACCGAACAATTCATTTAACAGTTTTTAAAACGCATTTCTTTTTTTGTATTTCATTTCGAGAGGTTATCCTGCTAAACAAATAAGTTTATTTCACTTCAATAATATTTGCATCGCACTAAAGCCCATCAAGAGCAGCAATAAACCATCAACAAAAACAATAACAACAACAAAATCAACGACAACAAAATCAACAACAACAAAATCAACAACAACAACCCTGACTGTCTGTCTGTCTGCCTGGCGCTACAGTTGCCTGAACTGGACGTCACAGGACATCGTCCTTTCAATGGTTCGGTTTGTTTTCTGCAGAGTTGAATTTGCATTCATTTTATACGCAGCGGCTTGCGTTTTAATGATAATAATTTTGATGTTGATGATGATGATGGAAGCTCGGTCGGAGTGAAAACATGACCCCAGCCTCGAATCCTTTTCATGACTTTTCACCTCTCGTTGCGGAATCAAGATTTTATTATTGTGTGTGTGTTTGATTGTGTTTGGGTGTGTATATTATTTATCCAACTTATACAGAAATGAAGTAGATTTTTAATTAAAAATGTTGCTTTAAGAATTTTAGATTTGAACTAATTAATTAATGTACATATATAGTCTTCATTTATTTTATTTATTTCAGATAATTTTATTTTATTTTATAATATTTTTATTTCTTCGTTATTTCTGTTTTTTAATATTTTTACTACGTATTTTTCTTTCTCGGCAATAATTAATAAGTACAACTTTTTTACTTCAGTAGCTTCTGAAGGCATTCAAAACCGTCAAAACCGTCATTTCCACTTGAATTTTTCTCTTTTTCCAGAAAAACTTTGCAGTTCCGTAAAAATTTGCACAAGTGTTCAAAAAAAAAACAACTTCCGAAGTAAGAAGAAGAAGTAGCATCGTCATCAGGATACGGATGTTGAATGTTTTGTCTTGCATTTAATTAAGTCGAGCGAATGGTATAAACACTAAATTGCAATGGCGACGGTGAGGATGCCGGTGACTGATGACAACAACAACAAATGCTTTGAGAATTCAATGAAAAGCACTGAAATTACGAAAGAGTGAGGAAGATGGAGTAGAGGACGAGGGATGGTGAAGGGCAGCAGCGATGAGGCCAGTAACAATTGCAACCAACTCTGTTGAGCGTCAATCGAAAACTTTTGCTCTGTGAAATTAAAATAAGCAGGCAAAAAAAGAGATGGCAAAAAAACGTATCCTTAATCCAAGTTTCTTGAATTGAAATTAAAACAAAACAAAAAAAAAACAATACTTAAAAGAAACTAAAAACGAAAAGAAAAGTGAAAGAAAAACCAACAACTTTGTAAAAAAATCATCAAAACCACACACAAAAAAAGACTGTAGAAAACCTGTAAAAAATCATGAAAAAATCTAGTAATTAAAAAATGTTCAATACAAGAAAAACAAAAAACCGTTTCTACCGGGAAAAACTTTAGTTTTGCAAAAACAACAATAAACGAACAACAAAAATTTCAAGCATAAATTTTCGCGGATTCGCAACTAATTTAACGCCAGACACGTTGAGGATAAACGAGAAAAAAATGGGGTAAATAAAATAATAAAGGAAGAAAAAAAAAGGAAAAATAGAAGAAAAAACAGAAGAAAATTAATGGAAAGATAATAATAAGCAAGTAAAAGAGCGAATAAAGAAATAGAAAGGGAAAAATAACAGCAGCGAATTTTGGAAGCAAAGAAAAGTATCGGAATCAGAAGGAAAGACGATGGAGGAATGAAGCAAGGATGAGGGATGTAAAAGTAGGAAGAAGTATCCGAAGTAAGATCGGAAGGAACGAATGAATAAAGAGTGTAACTCTAAAGCTCCTCTTTCTGCATAAGAAATGAATAATAATAATTTTGCAATTTCTTCCCTTTTTTATTCCCTTCCGTTTAAATTTGAGCTTGCCAAAGAAAAAACAGTAACCATGCGATAATTAGTGCCAAGGATTAAGGAGACCGCAGAAAAAACAGACAGAGAAAGAAAGGTGGAAAAAGAGAGCGGCGAATAAAATTACAGAAGGGAAAAGAATGGAGTTAAAAAGAGCTGAAACATGAACAGAATCCAATACGCTTCATTTACAAGGATCTGATCCAAAGAAAAATTGAATTGATGAAGATTTGACTCAAATCAAGTGAGGTACCCTGTTTTTTCTCTTAATTCTAAAAATTAATCTGTATGCATTGAAAGACATCTTGGATGATGAAAACGAATCCATTCGAATTGCAGAACTCATTTACAGAATGAAAGAAAGAGCTCTCTTTGGCTTTAGAAGATCCTTACTAAAATCTCGCAAAGACTATCTTAGAAACCGGTGGAATTGCTTGCTTTATATCATTCATTATATTTTGGCCATTAAAATCGCATTACAGCAGAAAATAAAATCTTACCGTTATATTGAATACTTAAAACTATCATCAAAAAATCTTTCATCATCTCTGGAAATATTTTCTTCATTATGCTTACCTGTAAAGAAAAAAGAAAAATCGATTAAATTCTAAAAATACTCAGAACACTAAAGAAAAGTTGATAGGATAAAAAGTCTATATTTTATATAACTATATAAATTTAGTTGTAAGATAATAATTCGTAAAATCAAATTCATTTTAAAGACATTCACATTTTTCATTTGGAATAAAATGAAGCTCTTGAACGAATACTGTATGAAACGAGTAAACGAGTGAACCAGTAAACGAGTGAACCAGTAAACGAGTGAACCAGTAAACGAGTGAACTAGTAAACGAGTGAACTACAATAGTAAGCGAATGAATCAGTGAATTAGTGAGCAAGTTAAAGGAGGTTCACCAGTGATTCGTTGAGAAGTGAAGACCATATAATAAAATAAAAGTGAAAAATTAAATAACGAGTAAGGAGTAAAGAATGAAGAGCATAAAATTAAAAGTGAAGAATGAACAGTGGCCAGCCTGCAATACAGAATGAAGAGTGTAAAATAAACAGTGAAGAATTAACAGTGAATAGTAATGAATGGATGCCGAGAATGAGGAAAGAAAAATAAACATTGCAGAGTAAACAGTGAAGAGAAAAGAATAAAAAATCAGCATAGAAACCAAAAAACTAAATAGTGAAGAGCACGCGACGAATACTGAAGAGCAAAAATTGCCATTCAGAGCAGTTGATGAGGTGCTCTCAAAGGACTGGAGTCAACACAAAGCAAGCGAGTCCACTTCGCCGTAAGCTCTCAGACATAAAAGATTTATAAAAAAAAAAGAAAAAAAAAATTTGAAAAAATACCTTTATACTCTGGACTGGCAATTATTTGCGTAACGTTAACCAGCCAGCCAACCATCGAACGAAAGTTCAACCGCTTCCACCGCAACAATGCGCACAGAAGGAGAAACAAAAAAATCCGAGGAGGGAGAGAGAGGAGAAGAGAGAGAGAAGGAGTGACTAAGGTGTGCGAGTGAAAAAGAGAGGGTGCGACGAAAAGGTGAGTGAAAATATTCACAGAGGTTCACTCGATCCTTAATGCGTCCTGTCGTAGTTAACCTTAACAACCATCAGCATCCGCCGCGGCAGCACTTCGGTGATTCAAAGCCAAGAAAAAAAAATTGCGTGAAAAACCAGCCGCGACTGACTGATGTACCACACACACACACACACACACACACAAACACCACAATACACAGCCACCAACCATTCTGAGAGAGATTTCAACAAAATAAAAATAATTTGAAGCCTCGTTAAACAACTGAAGTGGTTTCTATTTATAATTTATGGTGTTTGACTGAGGTTTGGTTTGATTTGCTTTAGTTTAAAAGCAAAAAAATCTGTTCCATTCATTTACATTTTCAGTATCAACTATTTTATAGAATTTAAACTCGATAACGAGGAACGAGCTCTTGGATTTTTCACCAAGTCTAATTTGAGCATAAAAACCACTTCAAAAAGGAGCTTCAAGCTCCGCAAAAGCACCGCGCAGCAGAACAACACTTGGTCAAGATGGGAGAACAGAGACCAACAACAGAGATCACGTCTGTGGTCGGTAGAACCTCTACATCTAAGGACGATACTCACTCAAGGAAGTGAGGGCGAAAGAGAGGGGAAAAAGGAGAAGGAGTAGAAAACCATGAAGATGGAAGAGTTTCTTTGCAAACTTCAGGTATGTCATGTCATTTATTACAGTCAAGCACAGCAAAGTCCTGAAGACTCCAAGGACATCTAAGTCTGTATGTCATCATGTGTGTGTGTGTCTAAGAGTTTGTATGTAAGTCTCTGTATTTGTGAGTTTCTGTGAGCCTCTGTAAGTAAAGGTATGCATACGTAATGTAACTATATTTGAATCCTTTACGTTGTTAACAAAATGCATCATAAAACCAATGAGATTGCTTGAAGGCAAAATTCTATTAGAAATTCACTCAGGACGATGATTCATGATATGAAGGAAAGATTCAAAATTTAAATTGATTAAAAACAGAGAGTTCATCAGCCGCTGACTTGACTTTACTTGACTTTAGAAGAAATACTTTCGAAAAACTGCTACAACAAATTTCATCTTATATAAAATCTCTCAATTCTTCAAGGACATAATCAACCTGAATCTTGAAATCTTCAGAATATCATCAACAATCCGTTTTATAGTAGCATCGTATATATTTTGTTTAGACAACAAATGAAATGCTTATCCTTTTGTTGACAATAAAACGTATCCATTTTAGTCAAGTTTTATTGTGATTTAGACGATAATCGTCTCAACGGTGTAACAAAACTAATAGAAAAATGGAAGGAAGGAGAAGAGAAAAGAAACGAGAGATAGAGAAGGAGGGAGGATGGGGAAAAGAGAAGAGAGTGGAAGGGATGAGAAGCGAAGAAAAGGGGAAAGAAACGAAGGAAAGAATACGTGTGATAATTTAAGTGTTGCTGATGTTAAGAAAGTGTCTCTGACAGCCTCAGGATATCCCAGTTAAGGGAATCAGAAAAGCAGAAGAAACGTCAACAACAGAAGAATAAAAAGAAGAACAAGAAGCAGAAAAAGAAGAGGAAGGGGATGAGAGAGAAGCAGTAATAGAAAAAGCAACAGCGAAATAAACAACAGCTGTTATCCTCTGATTGATGTTTAGGGAACTCGGATTAAGTATATGTATGTGTAACCATATACCTATGTATCAGTGTGTGTATATGTGTGCTCAAAATATGTCCTAGTAAATGTGTTGTAAAAAATGCAAAAAAAATGTATACAGTTTTTCACAATCCTTTAACCCAAAATAGGTGTACTTTACAGGTGTAAAGAAACACCAAAACATTTGAAAACTCTCCTTGAAAGAATCCTTGAGGGTTTTTGAAGGAATCACTCAACTTTTCCAAATAAACTCTACTAATTTTGAAATAATTCGATTGCAGGTAAAACTGACATTCACAAGTCGCTTTATCTCTGGTCCTTTTATAACTAGTTCCAGCTTCACTCCACATCATATGAAGAATAATGCTCTTTATAATGCTAGAAAATGTTCTCTTCGTGCAATCAAATTAATTTGTCGAAAGTCTGGTAAAGAAGAAAAATGTTAGAGGACATGCAGGACGAGGAGGAGAAGAACAGCAAGAAGAATGCGAGAAGGAGGAGAAGAGGGGACAATAAAACGTTGTCTGCTTTCCATCTTTCTTTCAGGTACAATGATGAAGAGATGTTGTGATGTTCTGACGATGCGGTGAATTTTCTGGTAATCTGTTGGCTTCGGTGCTTTTAGTGCCCCCTCACCCCTTCTACAGTAGTTGACTCTGGAGTCACAAAAATGTAAGGCATTTAATTTGATTGAATTTCACAAACGAAAAAATATGCAAGAAAATAAAAAAACTCAGTAAAAAAAATATGATTGACATGTAAAATAAAATAATTTACAGAGTGTCTGTCCGACTGTCTGTTCGACTGTTTGTCTGACTGTCTGTTGATAGTCGATTATCAGGAAACAATTCAGCATTTAATCGATATTTTGGTATTTTATCAGTTGTTTAGTCAGTTTATCGTTAATAATAGAAAACACAAACAATTCAATAAAACGCGTTGAAAATTTAACCTCAACCAACTAACTCAACAACACGCTTGCAACATCAGCAACAAAACCTGAATGACTTGACGAGTACAGATGTTGCTAAGAAAGAACTAAAAAAAATAATCAGAAATAAAAGAATCAAACACAAAAGAATCAACAAAAGGAATTAAACAATCGATATTTCGTCAAGGTTTCATTGAATAAGAAGAAGATGACGACGTACTCAACGAAACACGACGAAGAGTCATGAGCACATCATGCTTGTTGGCCGATGTCATACTAATCATCACGATGCATGCATCACTCACCTGTCGTGGTTGATTCGTGACATGGGCCACCAACCAATCAGCGTGAGTGATGCACGCATCGTGATGACTAGTGCAACATCGGCCATTTGTTATACGATGAACGCACGACTGGAGTGAATTGAGACCATCAAAAGTTAGAAATGTTAAAAAAATTTTGATTCTTATAACGTTTGTTTGTTTTTTCATTACCAAATTAACCAAATACAGAAACATCCCAACGTTGCAAACGAATTTAGAATGATTACCGTGGAGATTAAATTATAATCTAGTCAGTGAAGATATTTTGAACTTATGCGTAATAAAGAAGATTAGGGCGATAATCTCGTGGATTAATTTCATGGCGTTAATTTTATGTTAGCCTCGAAATATAAAACTAGTTTTATTTTTTATTTACGAGTATTTATGGAATATGAATATTTTATTTATAGAAATTTTATTGTAAACGAAATAATTTTCAAAAATATTGTATATTTTGCAAGTTTAAATTTAATTTAAAAACAGAAAAAATAATTCATTTATTCCACAACTTTTAATATCAATTAATTTAGGATACCTGTCAATAATTATGAAGCATTTTTTGTCCACAGTGCAGCGAGGAATACTAATTAAATGTTTTTGAGTGTTTCCACTTTTTTTGTTGTATTTGCTTCTCTTATTCATTGTATCTGTTGTTGCTTATGAAGTATATTCATTAATAGATTAAGTCATTGGATAAAATTAATATCATCGTGAAGCAAGGACAAAGTCTACCAGTCCAGTCAATCAAACAGTCAGTCAATCAACCGTCCAATCAATCAGTCAGTCAATCAACCAGCCCGTCAGTTAGCTAGTCCTTCTGTCAGACAATCAAACAGCCAATCAGTCAGCCATCCAAGACTACCGATTAACAAAAACAACAATAACAAGGAGGGGAAAGAAGAAGAGCGGCAACATAATCTATGTACATGTGTTTGTGTGCTATATCTTTGTTATCTGTGTATTTATCTTCGTATGTTTTCATCCTAAAATAGAGAAAATCTTCTGTTTTACTATTGAAATTAGTTTTCCTTAATCATTTAATCTCCGAAAAAACCACATAATTTATTGTTGTTGATTAGAATGTAGTGGAAAAACGTTCGATATTTCGTATTTAGGAAAATTAGAGAAAAAACAGCAACGAAGAATAACAAAGAAACGGAAAGAAACGGAAAGAATGAGAATAGAGTAGATGAAGAGAAACAATTTAATTAAGACCAACAAAAGCCAGTCTTTAATTCAACACAAGTCGTATATAAATAAAATATATAAGAAGACGAAAACAAAGATAATTGGATAAGCTCTTTGTTGTTGTTGCTATTACCGTCATTTCATGTTGCTGTTACTGTCATTTGTTGTTGCTGTCATCCAATTTTACGAAAAACAACGCGACAGCAAAAACATTTGCAGAATTTTTCTTAATCCAATCTATTTCTGTATTAACATACACACACACACACACACAAGCTCACACACATTGAAACCTTTCTGATGATATCCTGATGATATGTAAAAATTTTCCATATTTCACATTTCAATGTCAGTGGAAAATTGACACATGAAATATGATGCAGTTTTTTAAAAAACTCAAAAACGAAACAAAACAAAAAATATTACATTACAAATTTGTTCACTACGTATGCAAGAATTGCATTTTTTCCCAGTCACACTGATATTATTTGAAGGATATGAAGGATATGAAGGATTTAATAATGATGAGGATGATATACATGTGAATGATAAAGCATCGTTTATCAACCTAATAATATAAATCATTATTCTTGAATCTTTATCTTTATTTTTCGTTATTACTAATATTTCTATTATTAATATTATATTATTTTAGTAATTATTACTTTTATTATTGTTTTACTTATTATTGTACTGTATTCATCTATTATATTATTATTATTACTACTACTATTAGTTTATTTAATAGTTTACTTCGTAAGTAACAATTTTAATTATTGAATTAACTGGAACATAGCTGCGATTATATAACAATTATTTTTTAGAGCGTGCTTTTAAAGGTTGTCAGTGACAACGTCCAAACACTCACCCACACACACACACACACATTCACACACATATATTTGAAGTTCATATTCACTGATTTTCTGACAAATTTATTTTCATCAAAATGTGAACGCTTACGTTTTGCTTTACGTTACGTTAGCACTTACGTTCGCCTGCACGACAGCCATGAAGCAGCATGAAATTTAATACGAGTATTTTACAGACTCGACAACTATAAAGCATCTGCTGATGTCTGTCTGTCTCTCTGGTTGTCATTCCGCTGTCTGTCGCGGTGTTCGTGTGGTGTGGTGTTGTGTCGATGAATGTTTTTTGTCCAATGTATTTGTTGTTTCTGTCCATCCATCCATTCATTTGTCCATACGTCGTCCATTCTTTCGTTTGTCCGTCCATCCAACTGACTATTTTGAGCAGTTAACATGTCACTTATGGCGATTGCTATTGTGTCTCACTCTCACTCACTCTCTCACTCACTCAATCTCTCTACAGAAGGTTGATAAGGTTGTACAAGGTTGAGTCACTACATGATGTATATGTGTGTGTGTGTGGGTGTGTGTAGATATGTTTGCTTGTGTGTGTCTGTCTGTCTTTTAATGCGCCTGTGTATCATGTCACTTCATTGCTTGCAGTTGTCGTATATGAAGCTGTTGTCCTCTGTTACGTTTTTGTTTAGATGTGTGTGTGTGTATGTGTGTGTGTGTGTGTGTGTGTGTGAGTGAATGTATGTTTGTATTTCTGTGTGTGTTTATGTGTGAGAAAAAAGTTGATAATGCTCTTGTAAACACATTGCAAACAAACTGTGAGGACACGGTGTCTCACTATCTATCTCTCTCTGTCTCTATCTCTCTCTATCTGTCTCACTATCTCTCTCTCCTTCTCTCACTCTTCCACTACAGATGCGAACAACAACGATAAATACTACAACTATTATTAAGACTAAAACTGGTCCCTAGAACAACAAAAACAACATGAATAAGAACAATAAACAGAACGAACAAAAAAATAACAACAACAACTGACACTTTCGTATCCTTGAAGAAATATATTTTAAACTTACTAACTGTTTATGTATACAAATGATACATACACATACACAAACAAAAATAAATACAAATGTTAACGAAAAACGTCAACAACAAAAAGACGAGCTTTAAATTGTGTAAGAGTGAAGAAAAGGAATTGAAGGTGCGAAAGAAGGATAAAAGAAGGAAAACAAGGAAAAACCACAACTACAGACAAACAAAAAGTAAAATAGAAAAAAACTCAAAGAAAGCTAAAGAAAAATCCAAAGGAAACCATCTGAAGATGATATTAATGCAAAAAAAAAATGTTTACCAATTGAGAAGCTTTAAAAGATAAAAAATTAAAATTTCAATATTAATTCATTTATTTAATATTAAATATTATATATAATAAAATATAATATATGAGATTATGGTATATATTCTTAAAGTTATTATTTTCTTCTCGATTTCCTTAAAATCATAATGTTTTTAATAATGAAAAAATACTGAACATCCTGAAAGATTGAGATTTAATATAAAAATTTTAATACATTTTCTTTTTTTTAATCTACTCAATTTAAGATGAAAACAACTCTTGATACTCGTATATTTCTAATTCTGTTGAATTTTTTTGTTTTCTCTGTTAAAATAAAAAAAAGGACTGCATAAATTTGGGGTCAAAGTATTGTGAAGTGGATTGCAGCGTGAAGGAGGGAAATGGTAGGGGGAAGGATTAAAAACCGCAAGTTTTCGACGACCAGGCTAAATTGTATTTTCTGCATGAAAAAATAACGCCAGCAACGCAACAGAAGCGAAAGCAGAACGAGAAGAAGGAGAAATAAGCAGGAAACAGGAAACAAAGAAAATTAATGCATGGTTAAAAGTTTTGCAGCGAAAAAAACGCACCACACTCGGTGCGTTGAAATGTTCAAAGGTGCATAACTGTAAATTCAAATGTGAACGAACTGTAGTTAAAGGGGCAGTGGGCGTGAAGCGAGGGACGGAAGGCGAAGCCCTCGATTCAATGCGTACTGCGTCACTAATTTATAATATTTTTGCAGATTTAAAAGAGAAGAGGCTAAAAGAAGAACCTGATAACAATGATGATGATGATGAAAATAATGATGATAGTGACGATTATGTGATGATTATAACTTGGTGATTATGATGTAGTGACTATTGATTTTGTTATGTTAATAATGAACATAGTATGGTGATTACGATATGGTGATGGTTATGCGATGACGTATGATGGTATAGTGATTGCTGATGATGATACAGTCATGGTGATTATTTTGTGGTAATATTTGTACATTTGTATATTTGCCCGGATGTTCGTCTGCTTTTAATTATAATCAGTATACTGATGATCCAGCTGAACGCGAGTCCCTTGTCGCGAGTCCCTCACATTTTAGTTTCTGTTCCCTAGTGACACTCATCAAAATCACATTCGGTGTAACTAACCTTTTAGCTTAGCTGATGGTAACTTTTTAACCCAAACGTTGTAGCAACATTGTACTGAATGCGGTTGAGGTAGCAGTTTTTTCCATTTAGTTTTTCTGTTTTTGTTACTCTCACTTGATAGATTTTAATACGCTTAAAATGCAAGATTCGTAATTTTTTGCGGTTTCATTTAAAATTCCAGACGATTTCATTTAATACGATGATGATGACGACGATGGGAGGGAAGCAGAGTCACACACACCAGAGTTTGAGAGAGTGTGTGGGAAATAAGGACACAGATACACTCACACACCTCCATCGTTTGCATGATTTCATGCATCTGTATGTGTGTCATGCCGCATGTCGCCGTCGTCGTCCCAAACGTTGACACACAACAAGGACTAAATTAGTCGAGCATCAGAACTTCGAAAAGTTGCAAGCTTTTCGGATTTTTATGCTGTAGCTTTTTGGTACTCGTGTTACAATGTAACGAAGTTGCATCAACATTGTAATTCTATGTATGTTTGTGTGTGTGTGTGTGTATGTGTGTGTATGTGTGTGTATGTGTGTGTATTTGCGCAATTAGGCACACATGTATAACCAGATCTCATTTCAGTTTTAGTAATGAAAATGAATAGCGTGTGTTTGTTGTTGTTGTTGTAAGTCCAACTTAGCAAAAAGCTTTTTAATGCTGTTTCCCAAGTTTTAGAAGCAACATTTTTTATCTGCAACGAGCTGAATGCGGATATCCTGGTTGGTTTTTTTTTCTTAATTTATTTTTAACAAGAGTTTTATGAAATCTGAGATATTTGGGATGAAAAAAGTGCTAATCGGTGTCCACTATAATGATACAAGTTATTATATTAAGCTATAGTATGAAGTGATCATCCAAGTATGGGCGTGGCCCGACCACTATCCACTGTATGCCAGGTGATAGAACGTTGGACAACTTCTGGACTCTCATCCTTTTGATTTTATTATGCTTACGATTATTGTTCAACAAATTTTCGGATTATTGTTGTTCTATTGTATTTGTAATGTTTTTTATTCTTGTTGTATTATTGTCATTGTTTCACTCAGAATTGTTTTTCAATTTTCCTTGTTTTTCTCTTCTCCTACTATTTAGTTTTTTTCACAGCATCCTGCGAGTGATAATAACAATAAGCTAATAAACACAACAACACACACACGCACACATACACTCACCTACACAGATAAACAACTGTTATCAATAACAACGCTTTATGGCTTTAATTGAATTTTTGTTTTTTATTTCCAATTTATTTTTTCTCTCTCAAGTTTATTTTACGTTTTTCTTTGAAAATTCAATTGAATTGTAAAAACAATCGTTATGCATTTAAATTAGTTGGAGCATCCTTAAATTTGCATTTAAATTGTTTCAAAATACAATTGAAAAAGGAATGGAATTCAGTTAAGAATAAAATAATTGATACAACTAAAGGAAAAGAGAAGAATTATCATGAATATGGATGAATATGAGTATGAATGAATATGAATCAATATGAATATGAATATGAATATGAATATGAATATGAATATGAATATGAATATGAATATGAATATGAATATGAATATGAATATGAATATGAATATGAATATCATCATGAATGAATGAATATGAATCAATATAAATATGAATGAATATAAATATGAATGCATATGAATGTATGAATATAAATATGAATGTATATGAATATAAATGAATATGATCTCTAATCCGATCGATTTAATTCATTTGATCTTCAACCAAACATATTAATCAAATATCTCATCAATTATCCATATCAATTCATTCTTCACCATCATCTATCGTACATAAATACAAAATTATTCATTTATTCATCATTAACTCATTCATCAATTCATTCTTTAAAATTTTCTGTCCATTTTGTTGTCAAAACAAGCAGTTTTTAAGTTGAGAGATTTTCTTCTTTCTTGGACCATAACTTGAGGTTAGTTGTTGTTGGTTTTTTTGGGTTTTCTTGTTTCATGTTTATGGTTTCTATCCTCAAGAGTTTTATCGGGTACTCATGCTCGAATACTCATACTCGTACTTGTTGTTTTGTGTGGTTTCGGGTTTCATTTTAGTTTTTATGTTGGCAGCACCTGTGACACTTTCTTAGAAGAACGAAAAAGTTATTGCGGTTTCTACTAAAGACCGTTACCACGACGAAGGATGGTGAGTGACTCTTTAGTAACTTTTCTAACTTTCTTCAGTTTCTTAATCTTAAGTCTTGGATTTTAACTTGATTCAGTTTTAAATCCTTAAGTAGTTTAAAATTTTATTTTATTTTTTTAATATACATATTAAATGCAATTTTAATTAAATTCGTAATATTTCCATAATTACGTTTACTGAGTTGAAATATTTCAATTAAACTTTCTCAAAAATGCTAAAGGAATAAAATTATAATTAACTATTTTTTTCTACTTTCTAGAAAAAAAAAAGAATTTTTTTTGATATTTTTTCATAATAAAAATGTGCTTCTCTTATTTATCATGCGAACCAAAAAATTACCGCAATCCTGAAACTTTGGCCATATTTTTAGGTTTTAGAAACATAAATAATATCAAACTTTTTAGCACATTTAGTTTTCTGGAAGCCACACACACACACACCTTTCGTACATATCTACACCAACACACACACACATACAGAGATACCAACGAACACAACATGAATATTAAATGTTTGAAAAGCACACAAACCGCACCGGAAATGAAGTTTTCAGCAACTTTAGAAGCGAACTTTAACAACAGATTTTTGACATTTTCGTAACCAACATTTTTGGATCTCTTCCTGTCTCGCTCCACCCTTCCTCCCGTTACAGTTCCGTTATTTTATTCTTATCGTAAACAAACTGCAGCTGGTGTGTACGTGTGTGTGTATGTTTACATGTGTGCGTCTCTCGTAAATCAAATGAAATGAAAACTTCATAAACTCCATTGAAAAAATTCCGACGATTTTCTTTAAATTTTCTTGTATTTCTAGTATTTCTACGAATTTTTCTAAGAACTCTTTTTTAAAGTTTTTAACTTCTATACTTATACTGAAATTCCGATCTTCATCTGATCTTCATTTTTATCATCTGATCTTCACTTTATTCTTCATTTACTTTTATTCTGATGTTCATTTGGATACTCTCATTTTTATTCTTAATTATGATCCACATGATCCTCTTAACTCTGATTCTCTCTTTCTTTCATTTTGATCACAATTGTTAGATATCTCCCATTCATTTTTAGACCCTGACCCTATTCTATTCTCTGGTCTTCACTCCCTTTTTTTCTTTCGATCTTCAACTCTTTCTATCTTCTGATTTTCAATTTGAAACCACTATAATAATACTGTTCTCATACTGATCTCTGCTTAGTTATCTGTAATCTTAGTTTCTACCTAGCTTCTATCGTCTTGTTTAACTATGTTCTTTTATTGTCAATTTCGGTACCCTCAGCATTACTCTAGATAACTCCAAAACCCAGCCTTATCCTTTTTTATTCTCTCAACTGCGATAATTTCATTCTACTCCTTCTATCCCTTAATTTTCTTTGGAGTACAGCACTTATTTACATAAAATTGAAATCATTTAAATTTTATTTTCACCTTTTATCTTAAATTTTACCTTCACCTTATTCATCTTTTAACCAGAGCATGCAAATCCAATAAATTCTCACTTAGTGTCCTGTCTACACTTGCTGTTACTGTTATCGTTCCTCTTACATTCCAAAAACTCCCAACTCATCCTGTTCTAAATCCTTGGACAAATACTACCTTCTGACTGAAAATTAAGCACCAAATTTAGGGGTTACTCTGTAGATGTTCATGCATGACTTCAAGAAGCTGCATGAATGCTTGACCTACCCGCCGTTCTACCCGAAACCGTACGGCTCTCATAGCTTCAGTAACTCGTTTCAGAAAATTTGCATTTAATGAACTTTCAAGTCCGTTACATTGGGGCCATCTGCTGGTCAAATACATGACCAGCTTTTGGCACTCCACATGTTCAGAGTGTCAGAGTGAACTGTACTGTTTTTAGTGTTTTTTTGGGAAATTAGTTCTACAGGATGCTAGGAAGCAGGAGTAGAATAACGTCCAGCAATGAGCCAGGAGCTTGCTGCAGTCAGTCTCTAAGTCATCGTCATCGTCGTCGTCGTCCTTCCATTCCTGTGACATCCAATAATCTGTGCATTTCGGAGAAGGATTGGGAAGATGGAAAGAGTACGAGGTATCTGTGTATCTTTTTGAGGTCAAACATGAAATTCTTCTCTTCTTCTTCTTTATGGAGGCATAGCTTGACACTCGAGTCAAAGAACGATAACGACGATGATGATGGTGTGCCGTGGTGAAGACGTGGCGCGGTGGTAGAAACTGTAGCCAAAGTTTTTGTGTTGTTCTAACAATTTTGGTTTTCATAAATTTTCAAGTAGCTCACAAGGACATGCTGATGATATGCAATAACTTTACAGATATTGAAGAATTTACATCGGCTCGTCACTCCCTTAGTTATGCTTGTTGAACATTCCATTCCAAATATGTACATGTTTAACATAATACTTTACGTATGCATTGTACACAATGTAGGCGTGGGAGTGGTTCGTGATTATTCTATAACGAGGGACTCTTTACTCCAATACAAAGTTAAACGATTAAGTGCTTCTGAAGCGCTTCATTCACTGGCGCTTGTTATTTTAATGAGCAGAATACAGAAGGAATGAAATGAACGCGAAAAGGATGAAGTAAGAATGAAATAAAGGAAGGAAGAATAAAAGAATGGCAGAAGGGAAGGAAGAAAGGAAGGAAGAAAGGAAGGAAGGAAGGAAGAAAGAAAGGAAGGATTATTTCATGTTAATGATTCAATTTCTGTTTTATTGATTGATGGGCTTTTTTTGGCCATGCAAAAAAACCAAAAGCAACCGCAAACAAGTATAAATTTTTACCGGTCTTTTTTTCTACCAAAAACGTTGACCAACGGAAAGCAACACTTAAATGTGTCAATAGTTTGCGGTTACAATAATGCACCAGATACACTGACTGGTCATGAGTATGTATTAACTGTCGCTTTTTATTTTGATGTGTATTTGTTGTTGTTTCAGGTTTAGGGTTAATGAATCACTGTGGTTTTATTTAAATTCAGGATGGAAGTATATACAGATACTCATATTAAATAACGTTTCCAATTTAATTTAAAACAATGCGTAAAATTTTAAATATCATGGAAACGAACTCCTTTTTTCCAGTCATGATAAAGAAAAAGAAACAGTAGAGATCATAATGAATCAAAATTAAGGTCAAAACAGAAGGTTGAACCAAGAGTGATTAAGGAATCAGAGGAATTAATAATGATCGCAAAATTTGTATGAAGTTAAGGAAGAATCTAAATGATTTCCAGAAAATCAGAATGATGAAGAGGTTGAAGTTATTGAAAGGATTGAAATATGGATCATAAGAGAATCACGATTTCAGCGTCGCGTTAAGAGAAACAGAATGAATATAACAGGATGAGAATTAAGGTCGAAAGAGTCAAAATAGAGAGAGATAGATGACGACATTCTATACAATTCTACGATTCTATACTAACTACTATTCTCTCCAGAAAAAAAGGGAGGAAAAGATACTGGGAGTTGCCAAGTGTGGAGAGAGAGGGCGAAATATAGAGTATACCCTATATATAGAGGGCGAAAATATGTATGGTATGTATTAATGATTAAGGCTCAAGGTGTAATGATTTGTAGATAAGGGAAACAAAGTCCAAAATCGGACGATATGCGGTTGATATCGTAATTTTTGATAAAAGAAACTAAAATTAAGGGAAGACGGGGAAAAGTTTATTGTTTTTTCGGAAATGTTTTTGTTTTTTGTCTGCCTTTAATTTTCTCTGAAATTCTGACGTTAAGAGAACTCGTTTTCCAGTTTACGAATATTACGCAATACTTGTAGTTGTAGTTTGTAATAGAATTTCAGACAAAAGATACATATTTGCTTACTGAGCTTTTCATTTAAAACTTGTGAGGGTGTTTTAAAGTATGTATGCGAGTGTGTTTGTGTGTGTGTGTGTATGTGTGTGTATGTGTGTGTATGTGTGTGTTCAACTCTGTGCCTGCGAGCGTCTCTCAGCCCATAAACGCACACCGACACGTCTGGGTGCCTCTGATGAGCTGCTTCTGTGTATGTAGTTAGTCGTTAGAGGGTTCGTGCTGTGGCATTTTGTTGTTGTTAACTGACAATTAATTGCTACTACGTAACACAGGCGACCCACACGTAAAGACAACGATAACAACAACAACAACAATGACGACGACCGACTGCATCGCATCGAGTCTGTTGTGTTGCTTGAAAATAAATTGCGTGTGGATGCATACGAATTTAAGGTGTAAGTGTGAGCGACTGAATAACTGAAATTACCGAGAAGAACGAAGAGGAAAAAAGAGAAGAATGAAAGAAAATTTACATTGTAACATTAGCTGCAACTGGCAAAATTCGAGCTTGAAACTTCGAGAAGAAACTTAACAAAGCGTTAATATAATATATAATTTATTTTTAATTATTCTTACTTAAAGTAAAAACATGTAAAGGAATTTAAGAAGTGTTCTTTATCCATCGCCATCTGAGAAACAATCCGCATGAGAAATAAAACGAATTCCTTGTTCATAATCTTAATAAACAGAAAAACAAAAAAACAGAACGATAAAAGAAAAAAAAATCAAGTTAAAGTTAGGCAAAAGCTTCAACCGGATTCAAAAATTATTAGCAAATATTTGATGTATTGCAAGCGTCTAGACAAGTGACACAGACGATTCAAAGGAAGTGATCCAAAGAATGATAGATAGAGTGAGAGAGAGACGGAGAGGGCAAGCAGACAGATGCATTTGTTATGCAAGACAGAGCATAGAGGGTAATGAAACCCACACAAAGCACACACATACACACACACACACATACAAAAACGTACACCCACCCAATTACGCTTTAGCAGATATGCAATTATTATTGGCATTTGATATTCATAGAGGAATATTAGGATGCAGTGATGAGAGAGAGAGGGAGAGAGAGAGGGAGAGAGGGAGGGAGAGAGAGAGGAATTAAATCCAAGAAAAGTGAGGAAAAGAAGAGGAACAGGAGGAAAAGGAGAATGAGAATGTAAGTGAATAAAGCATGTATGAGTATGTTTGTGTAAAAGACTGAAGGCTAGAATGACAAAGTGAGTCAATGAATTGAACGGTGGTGGTTGAACGCTTGACTGCTCATCGGCTTCGATGATCCGTCCATCGGCAACTGAAATAATATTGTTTCTGAATTTATTGCATTCACATCATTTGCATACAATCAAATCTCACACACACAAACTGTAAATACTATAAAACTATTTTATTATATAATTTTTGTAGTTACTGAATTTATTTTTTTATACAGTATAATTTTTAAACTGTTCTCTCCAACTGAACACCAATTTTTCAACTGACACAAAAACATACTAAATATAAAAACCGCAAATTTTTTTGGATTCAGATTTGCTTCTTCTTTAATTCTGCATGCATTCTATAGAAATTCTCAAATATTCATGTGAATTCAGTTAAAAAATTCTTGCCAACTGGGTTAATTCGATGACTCATTCGTCGGGCGCCATCGTTGCCAAAATAAATGCAGGTTTTTCAAAAATAAAAAGCTCAAAAAAAGCAACTCTCATGTGCAAAATAATACCAAAATTTATTACCGTTAAACGGAAGGAATGATAAATGAATGCAGAAAAAATACATTCTGCAGGCTGCGATTATAAAATCATGTGCCAAATAAATGAGGTTGAGAGAAGATTTTCTCATCCGATCACTTTATCACGAATTTACAATATTTAATACACGTATAATTTAAGTTAGTATATTAAACTTTTTAGATTATTATAAAATTATAAATATTAGTTCAATCGATCATATCAAAAGTATGAGAGAATTCATTTATAGAGGTTTTCAGATCCCTAAACCAGGTTCCAAAGAATGAAAACTCGTTTCGAATTTCGTTATATTTGACCATAACTAACTAATTAATTAACCAACTAGATAACTAAACAAATTATCTACTCTGTTCCGAGTTATAATCGATCCAATATATTTCAGTCAATTATTATTATTACATTTTTAATTAAATTTTATACCCTCAACTATAATAATTTACTTTGTGTTTTACATCGCTTTGTGCTTGTGTTTTAACTGAGTTTAGCTACTGTAAGATATTTTGTGATTAAGCAGTAGTTAAACCACATTCAACCAACAACAACAACACACCCACACACACATGCATACACAAATATAAACACATATTACACACATATATCTAAATTTAGATATTAATACAGGTTTCACTTGATAATGTTCATTATGTACTACATAAACTATAACCTAAAACTTTTAATTAAAGTAGTTGAGGTTTCCGAAAAGGTACCGAGAACTTTTCTCTTCTTTTCCCTTCTCTTCTGTTCCCTTCTCTTCTTTTCCCTTCTCTTTTGATTTCTTCCCTTCTGTTCCGGTCTCTTCTGATCTCTTCTCCCGTGTTCTCTTATCTTGGCTTCTCTCTGAAGAGTCATAACTAGCAGATGTTAAAATTTAGTATCTTATATTTTGGTTCATTAAATTTACACATGACTTAATGTACACAAAAAGGCACAACAACCAACACAGACACCCCCCACAAAGTGTGTATGTATGAGTACTGAAAAGTGACATCAAGTGAAAAACTACTTCAAGTAAAATTTTCAGTGAAGCCTTAAGAAGGTTGAAGTAAGTCAAGTTTAAACTTAATGCAAACATGGTTTAATGTACATAAATATACTCATATATTCAGATATATGTATATACATATTAGAATTCATGCTTATATGTATGTGTGTACACACCCAAACACACGTGTATACACACATACAAACACATACCACAAAAACATGGATGAAAGGGAGAAAATATTTATTTGTAGATATAATAAAAATAAACAAAAGAAAAACGAACGAGATATAACAAGTACAGCCAAGAAAAAGGTGAAGAAGACCAGGAATAAGATGAGGATATGTAAGAAGACAAAGACGAAAAAGACGACTACGAATAACAAGACACAGAATATAATAAAAACTAACACTGAAACATATTTAACAAGCAGCTGTAACAGTAACAATAACAGTAACAACAACAACAAAGACAACAACAACAGAAACAGCAACTGTTACTAACATAAATTTATAACCCATGCTTTGTATGTATGTTGATAGCAGGGTTCGGAATATATCCCTCAAACGAACAACTTTTTTTATATCCCTCACAAAAAAACGATCACAAAGGATGAAAATCTGTTTTGACTCATGAGCGATTTTTATTTTTTCATCTTCGTTCAAAAAAATACATATCGCTCACGTTCAAAATAATTTCGATCTTCCAACAAAACTATCACTTGGGATGAAAAAAATTCTTATCTTCAAATATTTCGATCCCTCAAGTTGAAAACATTTCGTTTGTTGACGAATAGCGATCGCAGAAGATGAGAAAACTTCGGCTTTCGTACCAAAACGATCTTCGGTGATGAAAAAAAGGCTGCGCAGGCAAAGAATCGATCTTTGAAGATGAAAATAATTTCGACGCAGGGATCGAAAAAAGCAGCGGAATAGAGTTGAACAGCATGGAATTTGTTGGTGTTTGGATGATTTGCTTCGCGGCAGAGACTATGTTTGAATAGATTTTTGTTGGATACGTTAAATATTTAGTAAATACGTTTAATAAGTAATTCTAATATATTTTATACATATTCCTATTACAAATTTTTATTATGTATGTATTAAGTAATGTATTAGAAAAACATTAATTGAGAGTTTTGCTGGAAATGGTTAACCCTTTCTGCGAGCTCGTTACGAATATATGCAATAAATTTTGCAGGTAGGCATTTGAATACATATGTACATGTACATATGAATCGAAGGCAAATTTGTATATCGGCCTTGAAAATAATTACTTTTGGAATGAAAAAGGTTTGATTATTAGAGGGAAAACAGGTACCAAAGTTTATTAAGGAAGAAGTGTTTGAATTCATGTTTCAAATGTCCGTCGGATAATAAAATTGAAGAATGTAACGCGGCACAATCTGTACTTTGAATCGGGGAGCAAATATTCCCAATTAATGTTTTTCTAATACATTACTTAATACATATGTACATAATTCATAATAAAAAATTTATAATAGGAATATGTATAAAATATATTAATATAGAATTACTTATTAAAAAAAAAACAATTTTCTTATTAATATTTTTACACATTAATATTTTACGTATTTACTTCTACAAGTTTCCCTCACACCCCACAACTTGCAAAATTAATTTTAATTCATCCTATACCAAATCCAACAAAAACATATTCATACGAAACACAAACAAAACTTCATTTTCAAGCAATTGTCTCTGCCGCGAAGCGAACACCAACAAAACCCATGCTGTTCAACTCTATTCCGCTGCTTTTTTCGATCCTGCGTCGAAATTATTTTCATCTTCAAAGATCGATTCTTTGCCTGCGCAGCCTTTTTTTCATCACCGAAGATCGTTTTGGTACGAAAGCCGAAGTTTTCTCATCTTCTGCGATCGCTATTCGTCAACAAACGCAGTTTTTTCAACTTGAGGGATCGAAATATTTGAAGATAAGAATTTTTTTCATCCCAAGTGATAGTTTTGTTGGAAGATCGAAATTATTTTCATCGTGAGCGATATTTATTTTTTTGAACGAAGATGAAAAAAGATATTTATCAGTGAGGATGGAAATATTTTTATCTTCAGTGAGGGATATAAATTGAGCGATATAAAAAAGAAACGTTTTCCGAACCCTGGTTGATAGTCATTCTGTTCGTGTTCTGGTTGTTGTTATTCATGTTCTTTTTTATTTATTCTTTATTATTATTGTTTTGTTCATACAGATTTTCAGACACGTGACTTTTTCCAACAATAGAATTTAAATTAGAATTTAAATATTAAATTGTCATATATTCAAAATTTTTACGATTCAGAACAAAAACCGAGTCAGATTTAGTTAGTTTTTTTTTAAGTGATGATCATAAATGAACGCAATCATGTTTTAGTTATTAGAATTGCATAACATCCGCAATTATTATACGAGGAACTTACAAATGAAACTTCATTGTGATTACCATCTAAAGATTATCTATGATTTCTCTCAAATAATGAATGAGAGACAGAATTTATTCCAAAAAAAGACAAATAAAAGTAAACTAAGACTTGTATTGATTGCGGAAGTTCCGCATTAATAGATTAAGCTTTGAATAGCTTAAAGCAGTTTTCAATCGCTAATAATAGATTTTGACATGGATTTAAAGTGATCTTAAGATATACAGAAGCATTACTGAAAAAAGTCGGTCTCACAATTGCGGAAGTTCCGCTAAGTTAGGGAAGAAAGAATCTATTTTCAACAAAGGCAAATAAAAGAAATTTTTATTTTACTGTAGTTTTATTATTATGGTAGTTCCGCAATATAATTGATTATCATTGATCGACTGATTAATTACTAACCTTGGTATTTCATTATTACGGAAGTTCCGCTATTATATGGTTTGGGATTTATGCTTAGAATTAAAGTGTTGAAGTATGAAACACATTGAAAATGTATTATCAAATCTACTATTCGAAATGATATGTTGATTGGATCAAATAAATCCTTGATGAGTTTAATGAATAAAAAGAGGCCAGCCTGTGTGCGTCTGCACGTGTATTAAGAGCTCATATTGAATGATGAAGATTGTATAGAAATATCTTCAGTTTTTAATTAAAACCATGTGTACTAAAAGCCATGAATAGAGTACTAATAAGATTTTTCCAAGAAGAAAAATAAAAGAGGCCAATTAAAGCGAATTTCTCATTCAGACATGCGTCCTTTCTTCTACGAAAGGATCCAAAGCATCACAAGTGTGGGTTGCAATTAGTGATTCTTCAGAGAACGAGCTGCGAATCGAATCGGATGTTAGCAGTTAAGTTTGTTATAACAGCGGAACTTCCGTAATTAGAGAAATTATTATTATTATTGATAGTATAACGCGATTATTATCTGTAGCTTGTCATGTAGAATTATGATATTTGAGATCATAATAAAGCAAGAAATTGTTTTATCCTTTAAATAATAGCGGAACTTCCGCAATTTTAGATAATCTTAACTTAATCTATAACATATTCGATAAAGTTCAAAGAAAAATATTAGAATTCAATCATATTCAACTCATAACAAAAAAGCGGAACTTCCGCAACTTCAAAACCGAAGCCAAGGAATTTTTCACATTTATTTGTTCGATATTATATCTATTTATTAGAAGTCTCCACAACATGAACAACAGACTAGAAATTCCAATCCTATTTACAACTTTTATATAAAAGCTAAGTGGAACTTCCGTAATTATAAGAGAAGTTGATCGATCCTGCTCAAGTAGAATACTAAAATACTTGCAACGCTACCAAGCATCTTCAACAAAAGAAAATGGGACGACAAGACCAAAATGGAAAGAAAAAATAGCCCAAAAAAATGGCGTTTCTCTTATCCTTGACAACAAAAAGTGGAGGATTTTGTATACTCAAGGATTTCGGGCACGTTTTAGATTTTTAGGGTGGAATCTTGTTTTTTCCTCTTCGAATTTTTGTGTTCATTACAAAATTTTACGTTAGAAAAATCGATTGTGGGGTAAGAAAGGGGGAGGGGCGAAATGTTAAGAATAAATAATTCGAGTAGTCTTAAAAATGACACACGCACACACACACTCACACACCTACTACTCTCTTACACGCATACTGCTTATACTCTCATTCAGTCTCAACAAAGTTGGCAACGTCCTTGAACACTAACGAGCCACGTTCCGATGAACCCGTCACCCATAAATTAGAGTCTGTCAACAGCTGGTGGTGGCTGGTGTCAAGATGGATGGCGTTCGTTCTGGTTTAAGTGCGAGCTGAGTCGACAGATTTTTGAGTTGTTTTTATTTTTCTTTTGCTAGCGGCTATTTTTTCCTACGTATCTTTAAAATAAAATATGAAATTGAAACAAAAATTGAAGTTTTATTGTAAATTTTATTTGACAAAAAATATTCCTCAAAAAATTTAACAAAATCTGAATATTGTGACAAACTAAATTAACAATAAATAAGAACAACTAAAAAATAAATTAACAATAAATAAAAATAATTAAAAAATAAAAAAATAAAAATAATAAAAAATAAATAATAAAACCCTTCTTCCTTCACGAAATTCTTAGTCCTTTAATTTATTTATTAGTCCTTTTTTATACTCTTTCTTATGTTACTTTTTATTGGATTTTTTATGACACGCAGAACAAATAAAATATTTGATATTTCTGCGATATTTTAGGAACTTCCATTTTATGTTTATTCGTTTTATTGCTTTTATCCTTCTCTCTTCTCTGGTTTCTTTGTTGGAGCCTTGACAATAATTTGATGGGTTTTTTTTTGCATGTAATCAAAAATTCTAGAATCCTCTGCTTACATTTTTTGTCACCTGCTTTGTAGGAACTGTGAGAAGCTTAAATATAATTTTAAGAGCTTTGAACAGCGTGAGCGCGCTGTTTTATTAACTTTCAGAGTATACAATCCCCAACCACCCTCGCGCGCAACACATAAAATTCAAGGACGTTTTACACACACCCCCCACACTTGCATTTCATTTATTGACAGATGTTCGTTGTGTTGCCAATCGACAGAAGTGTATAAAAGTATCTGAGGAATCGTCACGTTGATACTTTCAAGGTATCAAGAGAAGTGTTGTGTTTTAACAGAGCTTCATACGGTTATAAGCTATAAATGACATTGGAAAAAAGTTCCCCTTAAATGAGATCCCGCCCTTCCCCCACCCCCCTCTTTCCATTCTTTCCCTTCGCAGCTGATTCCTTTGCAACACGATGTCACACTTCATTTGATAACTCATTTCATTAGATTCCAAGGACAAGTTTCAAGCGCTTCTCCCTTGTATATGTGTATAAACACATGTACACTATGTACACTCGCCAGAATGGTCATGAACGCCCTCCGCATTTCAGCCACCCGGATACCCACCTTTCTGTGGTCTCATTTCTAAAGCAATGAATTGCTTTACTTCGCACGTTAGCAAGTTTCTAAAAAAGCTATTGAAAATAATCGGCCAAAAGTCATTCAATTTCTCTGACCCACAAAAAATGTTATAATACTGTTATACGAGTGACTATACTCAGGACGATGTGATTACGAAGGCTTTCATGCGTGCCTCATAGATTTTCTTTCGGTTGGATGGCAATAAAAAAGCGATTTATTTGCGGTTTAAGGTTAAGGTTCATATCTTTTGATACTAACACCATAAAATTTGTGAAACGAAAAGCGTTGGTGTGAAGCGACAAAGTGGCAAAGTACTAAAAATACTAAAGTCAACTTAATACAAACAAACAAACAAAAAATGAGAAAAAAATTCAAATAAAAATAAAAACGTAATCTGCTTGACGAGGGGGGGAATATCACTCACACTTGAACTCACAGAACGGTAAAGGAATTTAATAAAAATTCAGCTCAAAAATAAATTCAGTTCATTAGAAAAAAAAAGGAACCCCCACTTTTTATACTAAAACTGAAGGAACTCGTTTTCGAAATCGGATCATGAATGTATTAGGGAAATATTTAATTCCCAAATACAATGATTCAATACTACTAACTTTAAACGGGCGTGATCCGCCCACATTTACATTATCTGTCCTATCAAAAGTTTGGAATGAAAAAAGTGGTAATTGGTGTAGACTATAATGACAATTGATAATACATATATACTTCATTTGAATGTCAGTATTAAGTATAGAGACCAATTATAGGCGTGGTCTGCCCACTTACATAATTAATTCCAGAGTATTTATGGTTTATTTTTTGGAATTCATTATTTTATCTTTCACAACTGTTTAACTTTCTTTAAAAAAACTTCAATACTTTTCTTGTTACTAGTTTTTAATACTAATTATTTTCTTTTTACTACTTTTTAATACTTATCTTTTATTTTTTAATACTAAACTTTAATTTAATTCAACTGTTTTTGTATTCAATACTTGTTTGTGTTTTATTCTTTTAGTTTAATACGCTTTCAACGGTTAGTTGTTGTTGCTATCTACAAATTGTAGTGAAAATAAAGTGAAAAAGTTAAAATAAATAATTAATTTTATTTGGTTGATTGGTTTTGAAAAGTAACTTGTAACCACAACTTTACAGAACATCTAGTAAATTAAAAATATTTAAAAACATGGACATTGTTACAGTTACACTGACACATAGTAAATCATTAATGCAGTTGTAACTCACTCTCTCCCTCTCTTTCTCTCTCTTTTTCCCCCCTCTCCACAATTTTTACTCTTGTTTCAATATATTTGCACTTGTATTCATTAATATTAAATGAATGTTCGGTGTGTTGTTTATTCTGATGTACGTTACAATAAATTTAAATAATAAACTTTCCGGTTTCATGTTTAAATACTCATGACTACGATTTGAATGCCCACAGAGTGAGAAAGAGACGAATACAATGAATGGAGCAAGAAAACAAGCCGACTGTGAAGAGGAAAACTAAACCTGATGTCAGTTAAATAATATAAATGAACAGGTGATTATTTTTACATTTTAACGTTAATTGATGCTGTTGAAGGGGAGAAGAATGAAAGAGGGTGTAAAACGTCAATAACAGGGAAACAAAAAAAACTTAAACACCTGACATTTAAACAACGCGATCAACAAAAACTTTTTTCAATTACGTGAGTGGCCATCTGGTGTAAAAAACTTAGTATATTTAATGAATAATTCACTCATTCATTCATTCATTCAGATATTCAGTTTAAAGTATTAAAATTATTAAATATTATGGTTGAATTTTTTATCTTAATATTTATTTTAATAACAAAAAAACGGAAAAACGATAACCGTCTTTCATTACTGGTAAAGAAAATAAAATAAAATGAAAAAACAACCGAAATGCAACCGAAACCAGCAGCAATAAATCAAAAAATTACGTCGTAAAATACATTTTCAAATTATGTTGCATATTTTTGTGCGCTCGAATTGATTTATGAGGCCACCAAAGAACGCGACAGAGATGAGACGCAATTACGCAAGAGAAAACCGCCAAAACACACAAGTAAACACACACACAGCCACTACACACACACACAAACACACACACACACACATGACATGCTTAAATGTCCTTTACGCGCTGAAAATATTGCTTTAACTACCAAAATACCAACACCACGCCCTGTTTTGGGGCAGCGAAAGCTACGTAGAGTCCACACTTGGTACACATAATTTTTCCACCCTTCATCCCTCGCGACACACCCACCCTCGCCAATACACAGGAACTCAGAACATCCACAGAAGCGAATCTGATGCCTGAAACACTATCAAAAAAATTGTGCCGCATCGTATTTTTCTCCCATGTCGTGGGGTACAACAATAAAAACAACAATAAAAACAACAATAAGAACAGGGAAAATAATAATAGCAAAAACAACAACAACTAATAAATTGCATATTTATGAAACTGTCAAAATGTATCAGGGTCGCCAGAGACGAACAGCAACAACAACAGCAGGAACGGAAACAGCAGCAACAACGGTAGCAACAGAAGCAGAAGCAATACAAGGACAACAACAACGACCACAACAACAACGACCACAACAACAATAGTAGTAACAACAATAGCAGCAACAACAACAACAACAGCAACAGCAACTACAACAACAACAACAGCAGCAAAAACAACAACAACAACGAGCATCAGCAGCAAAACAGGAGTCGCGTAGGTGCAACAGTAAAAGTTTTTATTGCGTAATGACCAATATGCATTCGCTCAGTACGGAGAAAGGAGAGAGAGGGTAGGCCGAAGGGAGGAAGAAGGGGGCATAAAAGACAAAACCATCGAACGAACGATGGCGCCAAAATATTTTTCGAGTTGGTCGAAATAAGTATTTCATGCAATTTGAATGTTGTTGTAGATGATGTTGCTTGTAGCTCAGCTCTACTGTGCTCTGTTCTACTCTGCGGTGTTCTGTTCTGCTGCTTCCTGGAGAGCCTCCGCTGTGTTGTTGGTCATAAAAATCATCCTCAGCGGGAAAGTAAGCCGAATATGCTGCGAGTATGTATGAGAGACTGTGTAAATTTTATATGTGTACATATATGTGTGTATGTGTTTTATAGAGATTGCTTTTGTTGACTACATAAAAACAAATTACACCAGCTGAAAGAAAAGCGGCAGCAAAATAGAAGGAGGAGGAACAACAAACATAGCAGTGGTTTATAACGGATTTTTGAAAATTTGTTGGTGATATTTTGGTGATTTGTTTGGAACTACAGATAAAAAATTCAAAATTTAATTCAAAATAGAAATTCAAATTTAAATAAATAGTAAAATAAAAAGAAAATACAAAAATACAAAACAATAATAATAATAAATAAATACTCAAAATAATACATAATAAAGTATTTTTAACTAAAGAAATTAAATGTTTATTTTGCTTTTATTTTAGTAAATTTCTTTTAGTGAAACATCCAACAATCAAAAAGCAGAGTTAAAACAATATTGAAACATTTCCTTGTAAAAAGCTTTTCAAATATAAAATGAAGACTTGAAAACATTCAGAAATATAAACAAACAAAAAATAATAAAAATTGTCATTGGCAGAGATAGTAAAATGTGAAGATCCTTGCAGGCGAATGAACAACGAGAAAAGTAAAGAAAAACAATAAAAAGCAAACAGTAAAAGAGACAACAAGGGCAAAAAATTGAAAATATAAAAAACTTTTATTCCAGAGAGAATAAAAAATCGTGTCCACGATTTTATCTTTAACGTAACGTTACGTAACGTTTACGTTAGTTACACAACATGTGCAGACATCAAACGATTCTGATCTCCTGCGTAAACGAATTTATTGAAGAGAGAGAGAGATAGAATGCATTCCAAGAGACATGTTTTCTTCACATTTTTTCTGTTTTTTCTATTTTTTTTAAAACTTTCTAGGAATGCATTTAATTTCTTATTTATATTTCTTCTTTTCATTTTTATGCTCTCATTTTTCTTATGCTCTCGTTTATCGTCTTTGCACAAAAGCCTGGACACAACTCGGAGGGGGGAAATAGCAGGGACACAAACCACCACTTCGACGACAGCCACCCCAGAAGCAGCGGCATTGAAAGCACGCGCATTTTACACCCTTGATTTATATTAAGATATTTCGGCAACAAAGAACAAAGAACTTTTTTGTTAGTAGCAATAATTTTCATTCATGGCAAAGTTTCAACAAATGCTCGCAATTTTGTTGCATTGTTTACAATTGAAAGAAATTGAAAAATGAATAACTGTCAGAGAACGTCATCGCTTGCACTCAGAATCGGAATTGCAATCACACGCCAAGGGTCCAAGTTATGGGAGAAACACAACAACAGAACTAAAAATCTAACAAAAACAACAAAGAAATAATAAAAACAACCAAAGGTTCTTCCGTAATGAAAGTCCTTACGTAATCCTCAGTTTAATCTTTTTAAGACTCGTACAATGTTACACAAGAGTGGACCGATGTTGTTGTCCAATGTCAACGACCGGATCACCAGCAGGTCACATAATCGCCAATGTCTCGGCATTTCTCTCTCTTTCTCTCCACCCTGAATGTGCGGCAGGCTCTCAAAAGCTCTCAAAACCCATCAAATTCTTATCTACCCTTTTTAAGTAATTCCTTAAAACTCTGGTTTTTATCTCTGTCAATGTGTTTGCTTTTAGTATTTTTTTCAAGTCTTGTGAAATGGATTTTTTCCACTTTATAGAAACCGTTTCTTTAGAAGTAGAAAAAAGTATGACCTTTTAAATATTTTAAGTCCTTATTTATTATTTACATCGTTTTTTCATTGGAAACCTTTTCTTTTTCTTGTTCTTAAATGTTTTAGGACTATCTCCGTATCTATATCTCTATATCTACCTCTATTTCTCTATCTCTATATCTGCCTCTAGCTCTATTTCTGTTTCTATATCTTTCTCCATATATCTTTCTTCTTTCTACATATATCGACATCTCTATGTCAGTAACTCTCTAGCTCTCTTACTATTTGTCTATCTCACTATCTATCTTTCTCTCCCCATCTTTATTTATTACTACTCTCTACCTCCATCTATCTCTTTGTCACTCTTTATCCTTACTCTCTACATTCTCCCTCCATCTCTCTAAGCTGGAAGCAAACAGTGGTTTATGTACATAATAACGAAAGCTGATTTCTAAAGCAAATCTAACTAATGAACGGTAAATATTAAAGCTTTCAAATTAATACGAATGGAATGGATACAAAACGCAATACCATACAAAACATAACACAAAATTGGCTACATAAATTAAATGGCCGTGTATTGACCTGACATATAATCACAATGCAGCAGCTCTACGTAGTGTAGGTACATATATATACTGAAGGACTGAATCGGAATGAGAGTATACAATCAGGACCTCAGAATGAATTTATTGCCGAATAAATCGTGTAATTTTTCGTATATTCCAAAGCATTTGATATTCCGAAATCAACACCAAGCGCTAGAAAAAGATAACAAGATGATGTTTACATATGTTTTGATTTAATTATCCAAAACTAGGATATGATATAATTTATTGTTTATATCTTTAGTGGTATTTTTACTATATTTTAGCGATACATCGAATAAAGTAGTCTAGAAGAGAAAAACAATTACATTCTATATAATTATTGCATAACTAATTGCAAGCACAAAAATTACGATGACAAGAACAACATTGCCACCAAAATACAGATGTGGTCCCTGTCATAACTACAAAGATAAATAAGAAGAAATTTGAGCTTCGTTAAAGTGATTTTATGATTTTCGGACTGTCTAGCATCGTTGTTTGCTGGAGCATTTGTCTTTCCATTTATCTGTCAATGCTATTTGTCCATTTCTGTTCTTGTCAGTCAGTGATTATATCTTTATCTGTCTTTCTCTATCTCTCTCTCCCTGTATGTATCCATTTCTATCCTTTCTTGATTGTATTTAATGTCCATTTCATGTAAACATTTAGTTTATTCATTAAGTTTGTTTGCTAGAGAATCTCAAATGTAATCATCAGCAAAACACCGGCACCAAAACCATCAGCAGCAACATCCTTGTGATTCCAGTAACGCAGGTGCACTGTATTCCACCCATTCTATCCGCCTACGTTATCAAATTACCGTATTTCGATTAACATATTCTTGTTATCCTGGGCTCAGTTATTCTGCGTTCCGGGTTCTGTGTTCTGCGTTCGGTCATGTCTCTCTTGCTCTCCCTCTCTCATCCTCCCTCTTTCTCATCCTCTATTTTCTCTGTGAATACCAAGTTTCTATGCAGCCTGATTATGCAAACAATTTCGGTGATATTTCATTACAGTACACGTGGGTGAATATTTGATGGATGCTTCATGTATGTACATGTATATCTGTATACACCCACGCGGAAGTATAGATACCCAATACATTTTGTGATTGTATGTGAAAGAGTGTGGGAGAGAATATGAACCACTGTAAAGAATTCGACAGGCAGAACTGTAGATAAAAAAATTAAACTACTCTAATAATTAAGAGGAATACGATTACGTAATTTAATAGTTTTGATATGTGGTCCTCAACATCGCTAAAGCGTACTCGTGATGAAAATATACAAAAAAGTATAAGACGGAGCACCATAATAATAGCCACCACGCCTTATTCCACACAGATATACAGACAAACACCCACATAAACAGACTCGTATATATATAGAGCAAATATAGAGCATGTATAGAGCAAAAACTATAAAAGAGAAAAGTGCTTGAGAGTACCTTTTCGCTGTTTCAGGTTTTTCACTTTTATTTCTTTGCATTTTTCTCGTCTCCTACCTTCTCATTCTTTTTCTTATTTTTTTACTTCTTTTCCTTTTTTGCTTCTGCTTCTGTTATTTTTATTTTTATTATTCGTACGCTTTAATGTTTGCCAACATCGTAAATTTTACGAAAGCCAGATAATTGCACTTCAGAAATTTTTCCAGGAGCCATTTATTAATACCGTAGGCATGGCCAGTGGGTGGCGGGGCGGGATCAAGGAGGCTGCACGAACGAATGAGTGGCGACAGGTTATTGGATATACGTATTGTACATATACACACATAAACACACAAACACACACTGATGCAAACTGTATCCTGTGCCAACGACTCATCTTAATGTTAAATGGCAAAATCCTTTTTTTCCCGGATACTTAACCGGAAGTCCACAAAATCAGAACGAGTCCTTTCCGCCAACTGGTGTCAATAGTATTGATATTGTTGGATTTATTGTAATTTATTCTTGTTGTTGTCGTGGTTAAGCTGCTGTTTAAACAGTTTCATTTGATTTTGTGGCTGTTTTTCTAGTATTACAGCGATGTACTTTAGATGTGCGTTGGTGTGCGTTTGTCATTCGTTTCGTATGCATTGGTATGTGTTTTTGGTGGAGTGGTATTTGAATGCGTTGGTATGCGGCTAAAAATCAATTGTACATGCCCGTGGATTCATTTACAGTGGCGATTAATTCTCATTCGTGGCACGATAAGGTTTTTCAATTATTTTCCTCACTGTATTTGTTGTTTTTGTGATTGTATTTGTCTCTGTGGTTGTATTCTCAGCTTCAGTGAGTCTGTGTGTGTGTTAGTGTGTATTCGTGTTTAATGGGTGGCAACTTTGGATGTTATTTGTATTTATTACTCACTCGTAAGATTGATAGTTACTATGGTCATTTATTCGGTCGTTCAGTTGGTCATTCAGTTGGTCATTCAGTCGGTCACTCAATCGATCATTCAGTTGATCATTCGATCGCTTAGTTCGTTCATTCGCTCGTTCAGTCGGTGGCTAAGTGAGTCATTCATTCGGTCATTGAGTTGATTTGTTTCGTCAATAGGTTGGTTCTTCAGTCGGTCCGTTCTTCCGTCGGTCGGTTATTCAATCAGTCAGGGTTCAATTTTCAATTTGTTGGTTCTTTCATTCGATGGGTTGTTCACAGCGTCGGTCGTGTTTTTATTCGGTGGGTTGTTCATTCGGATGGTTGTTCAGTTCATTCGATCGATCGTTAATTAAATTGTGGCCACAAAAAGGTGATAGCATCACAGGAAGCAGCTAATCGACTACAACGGAAACGTTTATAATGGACCTTGAGTATACTCTGCACAACGTAAGCTCTGTACAACGAGAAATGTACAATAAAGTGAAGAGATCTGAAGACATATGAAAAGAGGGAGAAAGAGAGGATGAGAAGGGAGGCGGAAGCAGGATTCATTTGTTCATAAATTATTAATATTAAAGTACTTTTAAAAAATTTATTTCGAAAAAAATGCAATAAAATCATGATAAAAATCTTAATGAAATTCCACTGAAATTCTGAGTGAATATTATTTTCGACTTTTTTTTAAGGATCGCCCAAAACTATGCAACATTGTGGCAGTGTGCATAATTAATAGACACAAATCATGTCTAGTGACAGCATCAGAGTTTATAAAATGATTTGTTGATCAATTTGTACACACATACACACACACACATATAAACGCATATGTAAACAATGCTTGAGTGCGTGACAACAACAACCAACAAAATACCTATCAGCAACAACTGTTTCCACAACAACAACAACAACATCGTGAACAAGGATATGAACACGACGAAGAACGACCGAAGTTAGTTCAGTTTGTTAAATCAACGAACAAAGTTTAATGGCTAACAATTAACGGATTCTGTTTCGAGTGACAAAATATTATGCGCGCAATTAATAATAATTTGCATAAATAATTGCAACGACAACAACAACAAACGATATGCATCAGCAGTTTATAGTTGATAATAATTGACATGCGGTGGCTGATGAAAATAAAAGGATGTCTCTTGAATGTTATGAAACGGATAAAAATATTGTACATAAAAAAACACAAAATACAACATTCATCTCAAATTAGTAAAGTAAATTATATTTATTAAATTAAAGGTTGAATTAACTGAATGAAAACAATTTAAAAATTATAGACAAACTGTTTTTATTTTTATAAAGATAAAAAGACAATGAAAGTAAAATTCAAAATATAAAACAAAACAATAGAATAATATAAAATATAAAATTGAGAGCATAAATATTTTATAAAACATAAAATTAAAAATAAAAGCAAAAAGCTATTAAAAATGCTTATCATTAAAATAAGAGAATAAATGAATAGCATTAAAATAATGAAGAACATTAAAATAATGAAAAATGCTAAAATATATAAAAGTGGGCAATTGAATAAAATAAAAAAAGAAATGCACAAAAACTTTAAAAAAATTAAAACATCTAAAATATTACAAAGAAAAGGAATAAAAATAAAAAAATAAAAAAAGGATGTACGTTGAATAGAAGTTAAGAAAAACGAAACTCGTGTACAAAAAGCAACAACTTATCGAAAGGCAGCAACTGCTGTGCATGTTCTTTAAAGAGTTCATGACGGGGGAGGAAAGGGGTAGAATCTTTAGTAGCGATGGTTAGAAGCCTGTCGTAGGCCAAATATGACCTCAATACACTCAATGAACTCAAAACAGATGCTGCAACACCTTTTGGCCAAAAGCAACACAGACACACACACACACATACTCATCCGCCCTCACACAGGGAAGGAGGGAGAAAGAGACAAGAAAAAATTTATGAAAAGATATATGTTTAGGAGAGAGAGAAAGAGCCTGATAACAAGATGGTGTTGGAGAGGGTGATGAGGGCAGAATGTGCAGTAGAGCACGAAATATTTGTGTGTGTGAATTTGTGTTTGTGTGGCTAAGTCACTACTTTGTACCTGTATTAAAATCTCAGAGTTTGTGTTCCACAAGAGAAAAAGAAGAAGAAGAAGAAGAAGAAGTTCACTTATTAACACACCGAGAAGACTTCAAAGCGTTTTCATAGTTTAAAGTGACCTCAGAGAAAGAGTGTGATGGACGCAGTAGAAACAAAAATACACACACATCCAACACCCACATACAAACACATACCTATACATACTCACACAAACACATGCACATACCCTTAACATATACAAATATAATGCTTGACAACGTGTATTACGATGGCTTCCGTTTTCGTTCTTCACCTCTTCTACTTTATATAAAAAAGGATACCAAAACAAAAACCTTAACATTCACAATTCATCGCATCTTCGCGTGTGTTGGTGATTGTATACGTATGTGTATAGCTTTGAGTGTAGGTTTATTTATGAGACGAGTTCACGTGTCGTCGTTAATAGCAGCAATTTTTTTTAATCTGAAATAATTTCATATGACATTTGTTGGAATTGTCGATGTTGTTATTGTTGCGGTTAACTAATTAATTAGTTTCACTTGTTATTGATTGTGATTGTGTGATTATACGTGTCTCTGGTGTGTATAATGAGTGTTTTCATGTGTAATTATACTCTAACTACTATAAACCCATCGACTTCTGAGGTGATTTAGATCTGTCCATCCGTCCGTCCGTTTAGTCTGTATGTCTGCATGTCCGTCCGTCCGTTCTTCTGTCCTTGTATCTCAAATATCAAATATCTTAACAGTTTCTCATCCGGTCGTGCGTAAAATTGAAGGCGTTTAATAAACGTGAGTCAGTTGATAAGCATCAAAAAGGAAATTCTAAGGATTTCAAGTTTGCTGGTTTTTTTCAAAGAGTCCTCTGTTACTCTTAGTCTTCTTCTTATTCGTTCCCTTCGTTTTCTTCTGCTTGTTCTTCTTCCTCATGTTCAGATTCTTCTTCTTCTTGTATCTGCGACATTTAAAATAAAGTAGAAAAAAAAAACAAAGACTTTGATTCACGCGCTTCTCATTGTTATCCTGGTTGTTGTTGTTGCAATCGTTCTGTCGTTTATTTTAGTGTTTTTTCCTACAGATTTTTATGTTTTTCTTTTCGTTTTACGTTTTCTTTTTCGTTGTTGATATCGTCGACACTCGTGACTTTGAGCACTCTAAACATTTGTGTTTTCTTTTTATTCCACGTTTGTTTTTTATACAATATTTTTACATCTTTGAACAGACAATTTTTTTAAAAACTTCTTCATTAAAATGTATGCAGTAGAAAAATGTTTTTCAGTCCAAAGGATTTCATTCTTTTTTTAATCCTTCTTCTCATTTTTCTTTCTTTCTCATGTTTCTCACTTGTTTTTGTGTGAAATCCTTGAAATTCCTTGAAATTGTTGAAAATATTATTTCAAATACTTTTATTTCTTCACTTTTTTTCGTTGCGTGTCGCATGTGTTTTGTTTGTAGGCGTGTCTGTCTGGCGTTGTAGTAAAATTGCTGGGGTTATTTTATTTTTGTTACATCCCAAAACACTCTCGCGATGAGCTCAGCTACGATTAAAAGAAATCAGCAGCGAAAAAGTTACATTTTTATAGACATAGAAAAAAAAGATATATTCTACTCCGGTTGTTGAAGTTTGAACCGGCTGCAGTTTGAAAAAAGCTAGAAGAATAAAAATACACACATAAAAATATTAATATTAATATTAAAATGAAAATGAAAACTAATATAAAAATAGACACAAGAAAATTTCCTAGAAAAACAACGATTCTCAAGCGGAAATTTCTTCGGTTTAGAGTTCGAAAGACACGATGTCAATTTACACTATAAATAAAGTACTCAAACCACAGACAGGTACACACACATACATCAAATACACATACAAACACACACATCAGCAGACATACAAACATATATTCGTACATATCCATATAAAGAAGCATACGAGTAAATTCTTGTTCTTGTTGAAGTATTATTCTGCATTTTTTATAGCTTTTTTATAGTTTTCTTATATTTATTTACTACCGCATGAAAAAGAATCACCGCAGTGACACACACACACGAAAAGGACAAAGGATCGCCTTCCAGGATTAGAGACAGGATGGAGCAGGAAATTAAAAGGAATTTTTTCGCAGTTCACTGCAATTGATGATGACATCGCGGTATTGTAGACGTTTTTTAAGTCCTGTTTAATTGAAATCTTAGTTTATTTACCTATCCTAAAAACTTAGTGAAATCATTTCAATATTGAAATCATTCCCTTATTTAATCAAATTCAAACCGGATAAAAGTGGCTTAAAACCTCCTTGCGTATTTATAATCTCTGCTCTTAATTTAATTGGATTTAAAACCAAAGCGATTAAATAGATCCCAATTAAATACTCCCAGTTAAATGTATACAATTAAAATATCTTTCAGGTTAAAGGAAGTTTAATGCTTTGGAGAGGTTCGAAGCAGTGACGATTAA
>OX451345.1:13053242-13209410 GCA_949629155.1 Myopa testacea
TTTATCCAGATATTTAAACAAACCTTCATATTTTGGTTCTTTTTAAGGTAAGCAATCTTCTGTTCAAGTTCGTTCTTTCTTTCAAGTTTATCGATATAAAATAATAAGCATAAATCAGCAAATAAATTTATAATAATAAAAAATTCAGTGAGGAAAACACGATTACGAATAAAGCTCGCATAAGATCTTTAGTGTAAATTCTTTAGCATAAATTCTTTAGCATAAATCCTTTAGCTGATTTATAAGATCTTTTTTTAGCTGGAACCACAGAAAAGGATTATATAATTTATCCAGGTTTGTTGACTTCTGTTTTTCTTGCTATCATAGCAATCAGTATCAGTCCACCACCAAAAAAGCAGATGGTTTCCACAATAAAAACAGAAGAAAGAAACACCTAAAAATAAACCCAGAAAGATAGCCAATCCTTTTGGCAAACTTTTGGCGATGCTTCTTGTAAGCGGTGGACCAATAAAAAAAAATAAGAAACATTTATGACAACCTACACTAAAAATGTTCGTAAAACATTTTGTGGGACTTCGATTTTCGTTTTTTTCTTTTTATAGCCTTTCAATAAATCCTTATTTATGTATCCTAAAAGCTAACCACAGGCAACGCCAACCTAAGACAGCCTTCAAACTAAATTGCTGAGGATTTGGTGATAATAGTGTCCCAGGGAATTGCTGACCCCTTCCCCTGCTATCCCTTTCCTCCTCTGTACTGAGATTCTTGTTGTTTCAGATGGCTGAAAAGTTTAAGGACTCGAACAACCCAATGTTTGTCGTTGTGGGAATAAAGCATGAAAATAAATATAAATAAATAAAAAAGGACAACCAGAACGGTGCTTAGAAAAGGAATGTGTGATTACATAACTTACGGTACGGGATTTCTTAAGTTGCACATCGTTTTTAAAGAATATGTAGCTTACCTGCAAAGAGAGAAAATATTATATTAAAAATTATTACAGGAATGGAATAAAAGTAATGAAACTATAAATAAATAAATAAAATTCTTTGGTATTTTTAATCATATTTAATCAATGTATTACAAACGTAATGATATCACTCAGTAAATAATTAAAGTGCAGCTCAATCCCACCAATCAATAAAGAAATCCTTACTTTAATGGAACGTTAATCTTCGGCATCGTGTTACAACACCAACACACAACAAGACACACGGTAGACGGACGAATTGTTTAATTGGTGTGCGTGCAGGAAAGCAATGCATGGTGTATAATCGTATAATCGTATCGTATTAACTCGTATAATTAAGGAGAAGCAAAAAAACCACGATATATGAGTTTAATTCGTACAAATGAAAGAGGACGTGCCTCATCGAATACTCTCTTTAAATAGTTTAGAGCGTTTAGAGCGCTTTAATTCAATTTGTAAGCGATCATGTGTAGTTAAAATGAGTTCAGGAATTGTAAAATAAGTTTTATACGTTCCTTAAAAACACGGGTATATGGTGCAGTCCCACGTCCTTGAAATTTCTCTATAATCTTTGAGTAAATTAGAAAGAAATTAAGGAAAACTGCAACTGCAACAAACATATCGTAACTTCAACAAAATGTACTGAAAAAAACGAAGAAAAACCGAGTAACAGAAACTGAAATAATTAAGGTCAAAAAGAAACCTTAATAGCTCCCAAAAGTTAATGTAAGCAGTCATTAGAAATGTGATATTGACCGCAAAAAGGTAAAAACGAGAATAATTCAAATAAAGTAATAAAATGTTGTTACTTTATTTGTTGGTTGTAGCTTAAAGACGACGAAGAAGAAGAAGAAGAAGCTGCCCCTTACTGATAGACATCATTCACATCCTTTATAGCCACACAAACACAAACCGTCAGAACACTTTTATTATGCACTCTCCCTTCATTGTATCCTTGTAGAAAGCTATCCTTGTGTTTCAGCTTCAGCTGGTTGGTGGCTTTTATATCCAACGTTAAGTCTGCAGGAACAACCAGACAAATATACAAACATTCACACGTATACACATAGAATTCCCAGCAAATGTCATTAAGGATTTTCTATTATATAACAAAGCGCTAACAACACAGACATTAAGCACTTGACACACACTAGTGGGTCGTTTAAGACAAAGGAATAAAAAATGTAGTAAAGGTTTGTAGTAAAAGTAGTAAAGGAGAAGCTCTACTGCTCTCTGTCTCTCTCTCTCTCTCTCTCTGCGAGATGCTTAATAAAATTACACACTCATTCACACAACAAGCAAGGATACGCTTACAAAATTCTTGCTAAATAAATATACAATAGAGTACAATAAAAAGTGGTAAAGAAACATTTAGTGTATATAGAAAGGACATTTAAGACAATGTGCAGTGAGCACAATGCAAATGCAACAATAACATAATGCAAGTGTCCTTGAAAGGATACGTTACTTGCTCGAATAGATAACAGATTCTTGATCAGCATAATCATTTATTTTTTTTTTATCCAGTGAAAACACAAAAACATTCCTTTCCAGTAATAAATTTAAATTAAAATCCACACAAACGACAAGGAGAAATAGAAAGGATATTTCAATAAGGATAGCAAAAGTTTTCCACTAACATCAGACAACATTTAATAAAATTCCGTAAATTTTACTTTACAAAAGTTAACAACAAAAAAGAACGGGAAGAAGATGAAGAGGGGGAAAACAACTCAAATAACAACGAAAATAACAACGAAAAACAATAAAAATAAAAACAAAAATAACAAAAACAACAACTTAAATTACACTCAAAATAACAACAAAAATATTACAAAAAATAGACAAAAGAAATCTAAAGGAACCTTTTATTATGTTCGACTGCACTACAAGCAATCGATGAATCATCGTCGTCGTAGCGATCTCTATCCGTACATCGATGCGTTGCATATTGAAAAAGTTTTCAACTAAAGTCCTCGAAGTCCTTAATGACTTCCCTTCTGATCTCTCCGTCTCCGACCAGCTTTTCTTTGACCAGCTCGGCAAAAAACATACATCATCGAAACTGATTCAACTATGAATAAACAAAAGAAAAATCCAAAAACAAAACCAAAAACAAAAAACAAAACCAAAAACAAAAAGCAAAACCAAAAACAAAAACGAAACCAAAAACAAAAACAAACGAAACCAATGAATCCTGTAGAGAGTAAAATTACTCGAAACTTCAACTGAAAGTATAAAATAAACACATAAAAAAATCACAACAGACAACAATAACTACTGCTACTATAGTATAGTAGCTACTGCTATAAAAACGACGATATCACAGCAGGACGAAGTTATGAATTTTTAAATAACATCATAAAGAAATTCAACGCTCACAAATGCACCAAAGTGCATCGCTGTGATGTGTATACACCGCATGGAGGATGATGTATTGAAGGCGATGCTTGCGTTGCGTTGCGTTTTGATTCGTTTCGTTGCAAGGAGATGGAGCTTGCTATCATGTAGCAGGAAGGACTCGTACATTTGTATGTATGTATATAGACACAAGATCCTGTACTCGTATTCGTAGTTAGCAAGCGAAGGAAAGAGAAAAGCAATTTTGCTAAAGTAGTCACAAGAGAGATTTAATATTGCTGGAACTGAAAAAACAACCATTAGCAAGAACAAGATAAGTTCACTCTGATGACTGATTCTGCTGCTATTTATAAAATCTCTCAATCTGTTGAGAAAAATTACTAAATAGCAGACGGATTAATAAAGAAAAGGAAAATGATTCCTAACACGCCATGGGTTTAAAACTATTAGAATCGCACAATGTTTAACTATTAAAATGAATTTTTAAAAAAGAACGTATACAAATCTTTGATAAATTCCATAGCAAACATAAAAGATGTAGTAGTAATTAGATATTATATTACAATATTACTTCTACTTTTAATAAAAAAAACAAGTTTTTAATATTCGCGAAGAGAGGACATCCGGAGATCCGAAGGAGATGGCAAAAACCCTTAATTAATCAGTATATAATACCCTACAATAGTCATAAGTAACACACTGATTGCAATCATAAACACGCGCACTAATTTAAAATTATCCTTTGGATATATGTAAAAGAATATATGGCAAGCTTTGCAACCGCAGAACACACAAGAGATATATTTTCGACAGACAACCTTCCACATCTAATGTATTCACTTGCCAAACTACAAATCTGTACCTTCATTTTATCTTATCTGTTGAACTACCAAGTGGCTGTAACGGTTCTCCTTACGAACGATATACAGTAATAACAACAACACAGCAGCACAAAGATATACCATAGGCCGATGTCAGACAGATCATTACGATACGTGCATCATTCACGCTGACTGGTTGATTCGTAGCATGTGATATCGGCCAACCAATAACCGTGAGTGATGCTCGCATCATGATGATATGTCTGACACCGGTTATAACCCATAAGCTATTCACAAGGGAAATTTTCTATATGTTCATGTATTCATGCACAGAATGAGTATGAGTATAAATGAATGTCTGAATGAATGAATTCTCTATGAGAAGAAATCATGAGTAGCAAAGTTAACGTGTAAAGTTGAATGGGTGAAGCGAGTAAGTGAAGGAGTGAGTGTCGAGCAACAGCTAATAAAGCGTGAAAAGCAAACAGGCGCAAATTTCATAAGATTGAAATACAGAATATGTCTATGAAAGGAATGGGGAAAAAATACATACATATAAGGATTTTCATCGGGGATTCATAGTGCAATTGAATTCTGAATTCTAAACGCTCGAGCATAAAACCTTTGAAGACTTTGTGATATAATAAAACTAACATATAAACATAATAAAGATAACATATAAAGAAAGAGAAGTGCGAGGGGGGAGAAGAGGATTTTCTACTTGATCTCAAAAAACGGTTTAGGATCCAGCGCTCAATAAAGGGATCCGTGTTCAATGAGACGTGTCTCAATATAGTCATATAACAAGAATAATTTATAGTCACAAATGAAAAGCCAAAAGCAAAATTAAGAACAAGTTTGTACTAAAAAACCGAAATAAATTTAGTTGAAGTCGAAGGATAAATGAAGAAGGATATTAATAAAAAACTGATGTTATTCGAAGAATGGAGCGAGCATTCGCATAAAATGTATGTATGGCAGCCATAAAAGGATACTAAAATAAATTTAACAACACACACTTAATTGCATTTCCTCTGCTGTGCAATTTTTTATGCTCTTCGATTTTATTTATTATTTGCAGGACCAGAATCAGGAGCAGGAGCGGGCTCAGGTTCAGGTTCCATGGCAAAATATTGAATTGAGGCGCATAAAAGGTAAACCGAACCAACGAATGAGCGAACGAATGAACTAGCGAACGCCTGCAGCTTTGCCACTGAAGGATGGTAACAAGTCTATTTAAAGTCTACACAGCGCACAGTCCGTCTGTCTGTCTGTCTGTCCATTTAGCCAGGGACAAGATTCAAGTAGATATATTTTATGAAAAGAAATGCATAAAAGTTGAGAATAAAAACGTACAACAAATGGCAGCAACGGCAACGGCGACTGTAATAGCAACAGGATCAAGTGAAAAATAAAGTTTAAAGTAACATAAGAGGAAGAAAGATAGAGATAGAGGGAGTGAGGGAGAGAGAAACAAAGTGAAACACATACGATTGTAGAATAGCTCTAGAAGTATTCCGGCATCAAATATTTAAATAGCAATTTCTGAAAAATAAACATAAACAAAAACTTTACAAACACACACACACACACGACGATAAGAAGAGAGCAAAGAGAGAGATAAAAAAAAACTAAAAACGTGCAGTCAAACCATTCAAATGGCTTGTAGTAGGATCCTCGAGGCTTCTAAACAAGGGTTTTATGAACTCATTTGACTTGGATAAGCGAAAAGGATCAACAATTTAAATAGTATTAAAAGCTCCGAGTTGCTTAGAGTGACCATGCAGCATTAAAAATGGACATGAGCACAAAAGCGTTTGACTATACTAAATCGAAATTTAAAATTATACGGAAACAAATATTTTCGGTTGTAAAAAAGTACAAAAATCTAAGGGAATAAAAGAAAAAATTAAAAAATTTTTAGAGATTAAATACATACATATTTATTTTTGCCAAAAATTATTCCTTTCATTCCTGAAAAATGTACTCTTTCCATGGGATAAAAACATCCGTGAAGCATGATTCGCCAATAAAAGCAAGTTTTTTTGTAGATATACTTTTGGTATACATACATATAATCAAAAGAAGGACCACCGTCGCTTCTAAAAATAAGCAACTCATAAATTTTGCAAAGGAAACCAAAAATGAATTCATACCATGAACGAGAGTACCACGAACCATGCTTCGAAAGTGTACTACCATGCTTCGAATGTGTATACTACATTTAAAAAAAACAGGTGGCAACAACATCAAACTGCTAGGAAAAGACTATTCAAAAGAGTTTTTAGACTTTATAGCCTCAAGTCATATGAACCCTAAAATTTAACGAATAAATAATGATGAAGATAGCAATGAAGCTGGAGCCGGAGCTGACGCTTGTTCACTTTAACAACAAAAATATGCTGTAGAGAAGGAATAACGGAAGAATGTAAGAGGGAAAAGGAAACGAGGAAGACGGTGTTGATAAATAGAGGTAAAATATAGAAAACAAAATATGATTAGAATATTGTAATAATGTACAAGAATATTTCAACTACGTACTAGTATATAAGAATATAGTAGGAAAGAGTAAAAGATTCCCAATTTTGAGTTACTTTAATATTCCCTGCTAAAGATTCTCACAAAAAGGATCTTTCATCAGAGGTCACGAGGGTGTAGAAAGAATATTTCAACATCGATCAATCCTATGGATTATAGATATTTTTATAGATATTTATAGATGATTATGATTAAGTTATCGTCGCATTTACGAATTTATCTTCACGCACTTTTATTTCTGGTTAAAAATCAAGATATTGGCCCAAATCCAGTTTTATTCACCTTAAAATCATGGAATCATTTCCTTTTTAACTCAATTTTTCACAGAATTATTAATAAACCCTCGTCGCATAAATATTGTTTTTTTTCTTATTATATTGTACTATAAAATATTTTCAGATTTTTTACTTTTTCATTTAAAATGTCTTGAATCTTGAAAGTTTTTTCAGATTGCTAGATAATACGTACATAATTTCAAGTGTTAAATTTCACTGATTAAATTTTGCACAACTTTCTCCAATGGATCCGTTTTACTTCCGGCTCCTGTCCAAATATCCTTTAAGCTCATCTTCCTGACTGCTGATAACAAACAGTGTAGAAATCTTCGAAAGGAAAATAAACAGAGAAAGAGGAAGCCGAACACAACGAAATAGGAAACTTGATGAAGCGCATACATACGGGGAACCAGGATATAAAAAAGCATTGATTGACTATGTACACGCACAGGCGAAAAGGACGATCTGAACGAGACTACTAACAGACGGAGTCGCTTGGCTTGGCTTGGCTTGGCCGCAAAACAAATATTATTCCTTCACTTTATTTTTTGTGGATAGAAAACGTTTTCTTCCTTCATTTTTATTTCTCTATATACATATAAGAACCCCAGCAAAAGGGGAAGAAATAAGAGAAAATGGTAAAAAATATTACAAGCTGTAGGCGATTATAAAAAAGGAAGAGGGGCTTTCCTTCTAAAGTCCCTTAATACTAATTTGAAAACAATTATTGGAGACAGTATAGTAAAAAATTGAAAAAAATTAAAGGTAAAGCTTTTTCTTTACCCACACCCAGGAGTAAAAAAAGAGAAGAGGGTTCGGTTCCCTGCCCTTTCTGGTTAGAAAAGAAGTAAAAAATTAACTGACTGGCTGACAAACTGCAGTCACTTGTAAACGCCGGGAGCTTCTTTCTATTTTCTAGTCTTGGCTTAACGTAATTTCAGTGGTTAAAAATTACGTTCTCCTTTTCCTTTTATTTTATATCTTTATTTTGTAGTCATTCATTAATATTTAATGCCGCAGAGCATCTCCTGTTCTCTCTCTTTCTCTCACACTCTCACTATGTCTCTCACATTCTCACTCTGTCTACTTCTCTTTACTCTTACATACAGTTATCTAGAAAAGAAGAAGCTCGCTCCTGACGGTAATGAAGAAAATTAGTGATACCCGCCTACAGACATTTCTAATAATTTGCACAAAATATAAAAAAAGATAATCAAATATGAACTCAAGCTATGAGTAAAAAGTTTAACGAACTGACATCCAGGAAGTATCCGGAAGTAAAGAGTGGGGTATATAAAAAAATATACGTATTGGAAAATCTAAGATTTAGTAAATCCCTAAACAATGAAATTATATTGCAGACTTTAAAAATTCGAAAAATTTAATAGAGTAATCAATCTTTACTCTCAAGGACTAAAGATATTTAAATATTGATCATTCAGTCAATATCAAATCTGATGATCGATTTCTTTCACAAAGAAGCTGAAGAAGCCAAAGACTCAAGATACTCGTATGTATTCCTAAAAAAGTTCTTCAAAACTAATTAAAATTTAAAATCAATTTGATCCTTAGAGCGCCGGAAACCAAAGAATAAACTGTAAACACAGACACATACACATGGGCACATACAGAAACAAACACAGATATGTCCACATACATACAGACATACCGACGATACGACGCTGTGGATAGACTACATCGGGCTTAAGTAAGCAAATCAAAGATAATTGTATGCATAAAAGGACACGTTACAGGACAAAAGGAGACACCCTTAAAAGAGATACAGGAACACAGATATACAATAAGTTTATGTAAATAATAGCTACGAATATTGAAAAGAGGGAGGGAAAAGCATAAAACTTCAAAGTATGGTAAAAACAAAGAAAAAATAGGATATAAACTGCAAATAAATGCAATAGATACTTGTATCTGCTGAATGAATTTTAAGTTCAGCAGAATCAGAATCAGCTTCAGACTGAGCTTTCGAAATTAGATTGTCAGACGTCATGCATTCATTCATGCATGAAAAAGAAAAGCAATCATTGAACACTCTGGGGTCTGGCTGCAGGACTTCGTATGCATTTGTCACATTTTTCGCTTTCTTTCTCACTCTTTTTCTATCTCTCTGTGATTTGATATCTATTGAAATATCATAGCGTACAAAAATTATTGAGGATAATAAAACTGATTGATTGCACAATTGATGATTCAGTCAATACATTTTTAATGTCGCCTGCTGGGTTGCAAATTGAGACATTTCGAATTCGAAACAATCTAGAAATGAATAGAAACACTATTTTATTTTTCTCCCTGAATTTTTTTACAGAGTTTTTTCTTGTATTTCTGAATATTTTATTTCTTTTTTATGAACTTATTACTAAACCTCCTGATTGTAGTACCTTTTCTACGTTATCTTAAGCAAACTATCAAAAACATAAATAATTTAATGAGATTCTTCTTAAGTTTGGTTAAAGAAACCATTTAAGTGACCAACCTCATTGACCGCAGTTCACTGACCTGGCTGACTGGTGAAGTGCTTCGTATTCATCAGTCAGAATTACCAACACACCCAAAAACCAAAACAACAACAACAACAAACATTTCCTTTGTGGCCTCAAAAGAGTGGAAAGTGTGTGAGTGTGAGTGTGTGTGGCTACGCCTTTTTCTGAAGTTCTACCTTTCTTTTAATTATTTTTATTTAGTTGAGTTCGGTTCCCTCCCGCCCCCTTCCTTCACCAGCACTTTTGATTTATCTTTTGTGTTTGTTGGTTTTGCTTGTTGCTTTTGTTGTTTGCAGGATTAACCGAACAAAGGATTATTTCATGCATTTCCTTTCAAGTAGAAAAATCATCAAAGGTTCAAAGAAACTAAAACATCGAACAAAAAGTAAAAAACCATCAGCAGCAACCTTCATTAATTTAGTCCTCATTAATTGAAGCCACTCAGCCTTTTATTAATTTAATTGCTCGGGGTGATTCCACTCCTTTAAATGATTTATTTAGTTCTACCATTGATTTTGACTGTTTTCTGAGTTTAATGAGTGAATGTGAAATTAAAGGTGTGAGAATAGAGTTACACTTTCAACAAACATATACTATATATAGAACTTTGTTCAACATCTCATCAATGATGTACATTTAAAAAGAAAACAAAGGCTATGGGCTAAAGGACTATGGACTATAACAATGATGTTGGTAATAAAAGTGATGATGATATGAATAACACAAACAAGTTTATTTCAAGGCTTGTCAAATATGCAGCAACAACATCAACAAAACTCTGACAAGAACTCTAAAAAAGGGCACCACAAAAATACGATGAAAATTTAATCAAAATTAAATAAATAATAGAAAAGAAAGAAGAATACTCGTACGATAGAAAAGAATAGAAATTTAAACATGAGAATATAATAGAAAGTAGAGAACAGAGAACAGAGAAGTGAAAATGTCGAAGCTGTCAAAGTCAAGTTATCTGGCTGTCAACCTACGAAATAGAAGAAGCTAGGGAAAGAGTGGAACCTGGGAAAAGAGGGAAAGCTAGGGAAATATTGGAACCTGGGAAAAGGGAGGAAGTTAGGAAAAGAGGGTTGGCTAAAAGGTGAAGCTAGAAAAATAGCGGTAGCTAGGAAAAGAAAGGAACCCAGGAAGATGGCGGAGAATTTTCTCCTTTGTCTCGGTCGTTGTTGCTTCGTTGATGTAGAGCACTTTTTCTGGATCTTATTGTAATGTGATTTTCATGTTTTTTTCTATTTTGGTATTTTTTCCGAATTTTCCTAGTTCTTGGTTTTGTTGTTCTTGGATTCGTTGTTCTTGTTTTGGTTGCATACATATATTTAATGTTGACGGTTTTCGTTTTTCTCTTGATTTTAACTGTTTTTGTTCTTATTTCGGTAGTGTTGCTGAGTTATATGTTGTTGTTGTTGATACTCGTATATGCTGTTGTTTATCTTGTTATACTATCAAATAAATTCTAGCTACTGTCCCTGAAATGAAGACATTTTATTTAAATTGGCTCCTTCGTAAGGTTTCACGAAGCGTCGCGTGGCGTAGCGCCGATGCGCTTAATTATAAAGCTTATTTAAATCTACGCCACTACTGAGAACTTAATTAAGGGTGTTGGTGTTGTTGTTGTTGTTGTTGTTTTATCGTACACAGATTTTTAGTATTAACTTATTTGTAAACATTGAAAAACATTTAAAAAAAGAACAGTGCAACCAACAATAAAAAACACAAGAAATTCTCTTTAACAATCAATAATTCAAACAAAAAACATACAAAATTAAATTTTATTCTTTTATTTATTATTACTCTTAAGAATATTTATGAATGATAGAAAATTTTAACTTTGTGATCCGTGCGTAACTTTATCCTTAAAAATCCCTTTTCAAAAATCCTTAAATTCCATTTAAGTCAAGGACTAGAATCCGAAATGTGCAAAAACAACAACATTATAGAACAATAGCAGTTGAACTCAAAGTGCATGAAAGTGACAAAGAAACACAAAGACAGAGACAGAGAGAAAAAGAGTGAGAGAGCTTTTTTGATAAGTATGTTTTGTTGACAAAAATTTTAGTAGTGATAAAATGTAGTAAAAGCTGTAAAATAAGAACCAAAATAAAAATGTTACTTTTAAAGGAATGTTAAAAAAACACTCATATTGTTGTTTTTTATGTGTTGAATTTTTATTTCATTTTCATTCCTTTTTTATGTGAGAGAAGTAACAAAAAACAGCTGCGATCCTTAAGCGTCATTCACGACAAGAACTACAAACAAGAGAAGTACACACAAGAGAACTATATAAATACTACATACAAGATACGTACTACGTAGCTGTGTGACGTAACAGCAGATAGAAAAAGATTCTTTCCAGGATATACGAAATACGGGGACTATATTCCTATATGTATTTATTTTTAAGATAGAAGCATGCTGCCAATCATTGCTAACATTCTCATTTGTTTTACACACACACTCATACACAGTGAGAGAGAGAGATAAATTCTTGTATAAATAAATTGGCAACAGTACAAAACGTTGATTAAATGGCGTCATTCAGGCACAAAAATGCAGTTACAGTTAAACAAGCAAAGCGTTTCTGTTCCAAAGAGCACAATTTTTTTAGCGTCCTTAAGTCCAAAAAAAGCATGCAATTTGGGATGAAATCTTTTGATGTCTTTATAGAACATGTATGTAGAATATGTATGAGTACAACGATTGGGTGACCAGGCAACCTTGGCTTGATATATATACATATATGACAGATGAGACCTTGGGACCATCTATTAAAACATGATCCACAGACGAATGTGTGTCCACTGAACTATTCCCCATATAATACACCTACTTTTAAACAATACAACCGCAGTCCTTTTCTGATTGACTCCAAAAAAAAAAGTAAAAATCCAAAGTAATCTTTCCAAACTAAAAACTAAAGTAAAGACTTAGACAAAGTAAACCAAAAAAGACATAAAGACTGACTTTTTCCTATACATTCGACATTGTTAATGATCTCTTGACGCTTCTTAACCTCCGAAAGAAGTCCAAGTCATCCTAGTGACGACATTAAATATTTTACAGATATTAAATCCTACTATAAATACAACTTAGACTGTTGTCAATAGAGAAGATTTTACAAAATAAATCCAATTCGAATTTCACTCGTTTCTCTCGTCTCCATCACAGTTAGAAAATAAAAGTTATCACGAAGCAGAAAATATTGTACAAAAATTTAATAAATATTCTTTTTTCTTTCATTGTTCAATCTGAAATACATATCAGATTTAGCAAGGAATGTCCTTTGAGAACAACTGGTACTAGGAATCTAGGATAAGAAAAAAACGTACAAGCTTGTCTCGTGGAAAATACTAAAAGTCAGCTAAAAAGTACGATAGGAAAACTATCGATGCTGCTGCCATCGATTCCTATCGATGTATGTCAGTCCATCTGTTGTTTTTAACTTTTTCGAATATGGTCTCAACCCAGAGCTGCAATCAGGACGATGCGAGTCAAAGATAACAACAAATCATGAAATACTGAGAGAGAAATGAAAAAAAAATGTTCCACTAGAGACAAAAATAAATCAAAGAAAAAACGATTTAAAAACAAAAAAGAAATCCGGCACAATTGTGTTACAGGAATAAAAGAATTGGTAAAAAGAAAGAAGATCTACAAAGATAAAATAAAGTACAAAAGATAAAAAATCCGAAATGATATAACAGTCTAAAATAGAGAAAATGTATATATGTATATGTATATAAATATATACAATATATTTAAGAATATTTTCCATCGAATTTTTAGAATGCAGTTTGAAGATAATGCAGATATCTATGTAGAATCTGTCTCCGTTTAAAAATTGGTCTTCATATAAAAAACTAAAATAAAGCATTTTATAGAGTAGAGTCGAAGCTTTAGTAGATGATGATAAAAAGAAGATCGAAACATTTTCACAACTTTTATATAGTAATATCCACAATGAAACTTTCTCTCCCTCACTCTCTCTCTCTCTCTTTCTGGCTCTTTCTCCCTCATTATTACTTGCTTCAGAAAAGTTTGCAAAATCTTGAAGCAAATTTTGACCAAATTTAAAACGACAAAGAAAAATTCTTCACAGGAAACCAAAAATACAAGTAAAACACAACTTTAACAACAACAACTAACAAAGATTAAAAAAAACGGGAAGAGGGAAAAAAGGACAACACGAACAGCTTGTTGTATGTATTTTCTTCAAAATATTTGTACAAGAAACAACACCAAAGCGGTTGCGGGTAGAAAACTTGTACAAACCTCTGGAAAAGAAATATAAAGAAGGACCAACAACCAATTCAACGGATGTGTAACAATATACAATTTGTAGAAACATACTCGTGTATACACAACTTAAGTTACGTAAGTTTTAAGGAGAAGTATTTAAGAAGATGTCTCTATCCTCAGCGTATTTAGCTATCATATCTATCCCCAGCATTATCTAAAAAATAACTCATTAAATAGTCAAATTGCCCTGAAAGCTTCGTACTTTTCTGATGCTTGGTTTGATTTCAGTTCGCGGTTTTTACATGGTTCAACCGTCTGTCACTCAGAAAAGCGGGTAACCAGCGCGTTAAAATCACAATTAATATTAAATGAGGTTTTCTGATGTTTCACACTTCGGTCTCTCTCACTCCCGTTCACTGTTTCTGTTTCATTCTCCTTTTATAGTTTCAGTGCCTTTGACGCACGTATCTATGTCGTTGCCATAAAATGTGATTCCTTGGTTTCTATATTTTTTGTTTGTTTGCGTGGAACATGCATAAAAACTACATCAATTATTCACAACACATTGGCAAGAATACGCTTACCCAGCGGGCACCGAAACACTAGAAAACCACTAAAAGTGCATTTCTAAGCATGTATTAAACCATTGTTAACGGTTTTTCTTAAAAGCATTTCTATTTATTTCAATTAAAATTAGTTGTTTTAATGTGTGTTTCAATGTAGGCAATGTTTTTGTATGAAGCGCTTACAATGAAGTCAAGATTATATTAAGAAGTGCCTTTTTAGTGCTCCTAAATCGCTAATTTAAATTTGATGAAGTTTTTAAGCGCTCAACTTTCACTGGGTATAAATTTAAAATGCATACAAGCACATAAACACTCAGATTGTGCGAAACGAATCTCAATATAATACGCATGAACACTCAACGCACGTTAAACGAACGGAACAAATTCACATCATTTGCTCACCAAAATATACGTTTCTACAAACACTAATTCAACTATCTTACTCTCTCACTCTCTCTCTCTCTCTCTATTTCCCCACTCTTTCACACACAACAGTTAGCGTCGTCCCATTATATTTGAATTTATTCAAGCGATGTTTGCAAATCCTTTTTCGGGCTTTTTAATACAAAATAATTACTTAACGCTTTATACAAATAAATGCAAATCAATACATTTGATTCTGGTTCTAAAAATCATATTTGTTTTTTCTTTATATACATAAATCTAGGCTTTTATACAAATATGATATTTAAATATGAAGCAATTTTACTCTCAGATTATAAATATTTATTTATTTTGTTATATTTATTGAAAGTGTTTTAAGTATACGATTTTTAATATTTCATTTCATTGATATTTTGACATACAATAACATAGAATTTATTTTGATTTTATTATTATTATTTTATAGAGTTTATTTCATTATTAATATTTTTATATACTAAATTTAATCAAATATTTAAAATATACAATATATCATTCAAAATGCAGGAAACTTCAAAACTTTTTTAATATATCTGCACAATTGTTAAGCCAACTTAAAGGAACCCAAACTAAGTGCCAACACTCCCCTCCCCACTTTCCCTCCCTTTCTTTCCCGCAAATCATCCTGCCAGCTTGCTTTCATTTCGACCCATTTTAAAGCTAATTCAAATAAAAACGGAAAGCCATGCAAAGTGGAACAACGTAAATATTTCCGCATAATCTGGCAACATTTCGCTTCAGCTTTCAACCACATTTTTCCGCTCATTACGTTTAAGCATAAATATTCACTTTATTTTTATGTTGCGCTGTTGAGATGCAGCAACAGAGAGCAAAGCAGCTTCGAAAAGGGGGGAGAGGGGGGAGAGGGAAGTGAAAAAGGGAACGAAAAGGAAAAAATATAACATCAGCAGAGATTTCCACAGATTTTCTTTTTTCCCCTAATATTCGGTAGAATTTTCTCATGAAACGGCAACAACACAAAACAGGGAGGGACACGGGGAGGTCGGAGGTGAGGGGGGAGTGAAAAGAAACAGAGAGAGGAGACAATAAAAGAGGCAGTGAAAAAATTATTTTAAAAATGCTACAAAATGTCAGGCAGTGAAAGAAAGAGATAAAAGATACAGATACCAATTGCAGAGAAAGAGTTACAATAAAATTCAGGAAATTTTATAGTTAAAAAAATAATGAAAAGAACCTGAAAATAATAACAATAAAAATAATACAATAAATAAATAATAATACTGTGATTATCACAGTAGACTTTTCGGCGCGCCATGCAGTCTGTCGCATGCTGGAGGCAAAGAATAGAGTATCCATTCATACACTTTATACAAGATGACAACAACAACAGCAGCAGCATCAAGGCACAAGTTTTAAGTCAGCGAAGAGAACAACAACAACATCAGAAGCAGCAGCACCGGCAGCATCATCAACAAGGACATCAGTAATAATAATAAAAATGCTAATTATAACCAGTGTAGAGCAGAGTAAAACAGTGTGCAACAACAGCGGCAGCTACCAATGAGTTGTATTCGTTGTTGTTGTTTTATTTAAACCCGAAAAAAAGGAAGAAACAAATAAAAAATAATAATTATACTGAAATATAATATACACCTTTTTTTGGTATTGTTGTTGCTGCTGTTGTTGTTCTTTCAAGTGACACACAGCTTCGTTTTTTGTTGTTGTTTTCGTTTTTCGCTGTTGTTGTTTTCATTTTTTTCATTGTTGTTCCTTTTTTTCGTTCAAACTGTCAAACTTTCGGACTGAAGCTGCTGCTGCTGATTTAAATATTTATGGGGGGGGAGGAAAAAAACACATCAAATTTATGCTAGTATGAGTGTGAATGAGAGAGAGTACTTTTCACGTATTCCTCTTCGTTCTCGTTCACATGCTGTGATTTCATTTCAATTGTTAATTAAACTTCGTTGCAAAAATGTTGCAATCAAAAAAGGAATAATCGAAAAAAGAGGAGTGGAGGGTGTGGAGCAGTGTGGTTAAAGAGATAACAATACGAAAACCCAAAACAAATTTTGTGGCGTTATCGTGGTTTGCTTACACTACAAATAAAAGTATTGTTGACACTTTTATTATTTTTTTCGCTATCAAAATGTTCGCATTCTCCTCGACGTCACTCGCTCCCGTCCGTCACTCAGCCGGACGTCTCTCTGGGTTGCTGGCCGCTTCATGTTGTAATTTGTTTGAATAATTCATGGCTTTATGGCGAATGATAAATGATAAATGGCAGCCACTCGCCACTTGAGTGAGTAGGACCTCCGTACACCTCACCACCCAACACCCTCCCTCCCTCCCTCCCCTCCCCCCCCCCCCCCTCTGTCACGTGTTTCGTGTTGCAACTGTGAAGCTTTGCATTCAAAAGTGAGTTTGTGTGAAATGCATAACAATGCTTAAAAAGGATTTCGTGTGTCATTCTGATTGCGCTGTGAATTTTTTTTAAATATGCAACATTTTGTGGACACACTTTTTAACCAGCTAACATTAAAAATACATTCAATGAATATAATGAAAATAATATACACTCATGTAATATGGATTTATAAAAATAATACTATTAATCAACGAATTAAAAACCACCAGAAAAAACCTTACTAACCACTTTTTAAGCGATCCATTCAAGATGACATCAAAAAAAAATCCCACCGAGTTCAATGAATGCAGCAAAAGCTCAAAGAACAAAAAAGCCAGATGTGAAAATTCCGATATTTTTCACACTGGAACCTTCATGAGAAAAATGGCAGCACGTCAGCGTCAAAACAGCGGAACGAGTTGTTCTCTGCTTCTGCTTCTGCCTCAGCTTCTGCTGCTGTTATTGGATGTGCTGCTATAACAGATCAGAGTCTGATATCCTATTCGTTACTCTGCTAATTTTCTAATCGGCTAGTTTCGTAACCGCTGCTTCGTTACTTCGGCATTCTGCTACTTCACTGCTCTGCTACTTCGCTGCTCTGCTAGTGCACTGCTCTGCTACTTCACTGCTCTGCTCCTTCGCTGCTCTGCTCCTTCGCTGTTCTGCTCTTCTATTTTCCTCTGCTTTTGCTGCATTCATTCTTCTTACTTCCTCGTTTATCAAGGGATCGAGCTTGAATACTTGATGATTAATGTTGATGCGCTTAAGAAGCATCAATACATGTACGAATAAATGTGTGAGTGCTTGTGCATTTGTGTGTATATGTTTGTATATTAAGTAAAGCGTATAAGCGTATGCTACGGAAATTGAATGGAACTAACTAATGTATCCAAAACTTCAGTTTCTTAAGCCACCAGCCCACACCCACACCCACCGCCACTCAACGCGCGAACCGCTTCAAGATCTCATCCACAAACTGAATTCTTTAGTAAAAAAATAAAATTAGTTGCATTTTCAATTGGATAATTTTTTCTAAAAGCAGCAGCGACATCAGCAGCAATGGTAACACTTTCAAGTAGCAGCAGAGTGACAAACTTTGAAGTTTCACTGGTTTAAAGTGGGGAAAAAAGCTCACCTGTGAAAGTAGGGATGAAAGCAGAGAAAACAGGGCAGAAAAAACAACAACAAAAAGCAACAACGTCACTTCAACATCGAGGAATGACGTTTCTGTGTTCGAATAAATAAATTTCGACTTCATCATAGTCAACGTCAATGTTGATGCTTCCCCCTTTTTTTCTTCTTTTTCTTGTTCTTCTTCTTGTTCTTCTTCTTCTTCTTCGTCTTCTTCTTCTTCTTCTTCTTTAAAGAACAACACCATCATCACAGAGCTTCAAGTATGCGCTCCTTCATGAAGTGTGAATGATAAATTGTAACTTTATTATGAGTACCTCCCACTTTTACCAAAAAAACAAGAAAAACTAAAAAAAAGAACTGAAAAAGAACGTGAAAATATAAAAAATAAAAGCAATAAATTACATAAGTTATAAAAGAAAATCGAAAAAAGGACATCGAAGTGCTTTCAGTGTTCAGTATATAATAGCGATTGATTGCAATTGCATTTACTTATAGTCACTTGTATTTGTCAAGACGAGAGCAAATATTTAATCTTCAGAAACTCGAACGAAAGAAGAACGAAGAAGAGAAGGAGGGAGAAAGAATAAAGAGGGGAAGGTGAGAAGATGGGAGAAATGACAAAGTTTAAGTCTTTCAACTCATTCATATCCAAAAATGCATTTTATTATTTATTAAATTATAAAATCACAATAAACAGTAATAGAAAAATAAGAAGAAAAAGAAAACTATAATATAAAGTATATAAATAAAATATATAAATAATACAAACTATAATATAAAATATATAAACTATAATATTAAATATGTAAACAGTATAAACTATAATATTAAATATATAAAGTAAAAAAACTAAAAAGTAAAATATATAACAGTGAAAAGGTAATTTTTTTCAGTTCTAAAAAATAAATTTTATGGTTTTGGTTTCTTTTCACTTCTTCCGGGGTTTTAGCCAAGATGAAGCCTACAAAGCGAAGGACATCCGTCGTTCGATTGATTTATATACTCATATACAATGTAAAAAATAACAAAAATAGCAACAACAACAAATGCTCATGCTTGCAACGAAAATTGTTACAACAACAATGAAGTGGATACAATAAAGAAATAAGAACAAAATAACATCAACACATTTCTTAGCTAATATAAAAGAAATAAAGGAAGTCAAGGAAAGAATGTAAGGCAGGAAGGAAGAAAGGCAGGGAAGGAAGGCAGGGAAGGAAGGCAGGGAAGGATAACAGAAAAGGATGGATGGAGGCGGTGGATGGAAGACGCAAAAAAAAGTATTATTACACGTGTTGCCAGATTTCAAGATGTTGTAGTTGTTGATCGATTTCTTTTTTTTGTTACAATTTCTTTCTCAAGAAAAACACACAAAAAAACAACAAAATTTATTAAATTGTACCTTAACTGAGGAAGTTATTTCTTTGTTCTTCTTTGCAATACTTTTGTTGTTATCTTTTTCTTTACCTCACTTAATCGTACTTTTTTTGTATTGTAGAAAAAATTAAATTAAATTGCCTTCAAAGTGACATTTATTAAGAAACTTTTCGCCGCAGTGGAAAAAACTCTCTTGAATTTACTTAATTTTACAATTTTTTTTTAAAATATAAAGTTAAGCATGTTTTTTACTCGATGACTTTTGATTTGTTTCTCTCTCCATCTAAAATTTATTGACCTTTTTTACTCTATCAAAAAGTTGAAGAATAATTTTAACAAAAAATCAATGAAAACGATTGAAACTGAACTTGAATTGAGACTGAAATTGAAGAACACAAAATACAAAGTATGAGAGAGAGAAAGAGAGAAAGCGTCCAAAATAAAAGAATAAATAAAAAACAACAACCAAAGGATCTCCAACAACAAGTATTTTAAGCAAAGAAGAGAAGAGAACATTTTGCAACCTTAAGAAAAGTTATGTTAGGATGACAACAATGAAGAAGAAGAAGATTATGAAGAAGAAGAAGAAGAAAATCACAAGTCATCACACAGATAAGAAGAAACTCAAAAAATACGGGAGATAAACAAGAATACTTTTCAACTTTACTTCTTAAACCGTATGTTACTCTAAAAACATCAACAACAGCAACTGTAATAACAATAACAATAATAGCAATAATAATAATAGCAATAATAACAATAACAATAATAATGGCAACAATAATAATAACAACAACAATAATAATGACAACAACAACAACTTCTCAGCCAGAACAGCCAATAAACTACTTTGTCTTGAAGACGTTGCGACACCACATTTTGACGTCAATAAAACGCCATCGCAGCCATCATCGCTGCCACCCTCGATTGTATTCACAGGTGTGCCTCAAAATTATTACGAGTAATAAAACGCCACCTGATGTGGTGAGCGGTGAGCGTTGAGTGGTGATCGTTGAGTGGTGAGAAGCGACCGGAAGAGCAACGACAGTGTTTCAAGTTTGGCTGCTTCTGTCGCTGGTTCCGTTGCTGTTGCTGTTGTTGTTGCTGTTGTCGCTGCTGTTGTTGTTGTTGTTGTTGTTGTTGTTGTTGTTGCTGTTGTTGTTGCTACTACTGATGCTGCTACTCCCCCTACTCTTAAAGATTGCTTCATAATTTTATCGCTCACTTAACGACTTTCAAGTATTTCGGTATAAGACAGCAATTAATAGTGTAAAATTGAGAAGAAGTCGGGAAGATGGAAGGGGGACGGTTTGGTTAGCGGGGGAAATGACTTGATTTTGTTTTGCAAGTTTTCAATTTTTGCAGTTTTTTTCTCTTAGTTTGTTTTTTGTCTCTATTAGTTTGTTGTTAAATTAAGCGTTGGATTGTAATGAGTTTATTTTTAACAAGTTCTCGGTTTTTAACGAACAACAGATGCACATTTACAACGACTACAACAACAAAACTCACAGCAACAACAACAAAACTCACAGCAACAGCAACAAAAACCATAGCAACAACAACAAAAACGACAGCAACAACAAAAACATAGCAACAACAACAAAAACAAATCGGCAGCACCGGCCGAAAAACAGATATTAAAATTTGTTGCTAAGTATTTAAAAATAATTCTATAAAAATTAGTCGATGGATCAGTATTAAAATGTTACAGCAAGCTACGTAATCGATTGTTCGAAATCGTGAATCGAAATGTTATACTGACAAAAAATTAATGAAAAAGTTAAAAAAAACAAGTAATAAAAAAATTAATAAAAAATTAACTAGGAAAAAAGTGAAGTGCAGCCGTTACCGAAAATTATATCGAAAACTTAATGAAAAGCAAACAAACGACAAAAAAAAAAACGAATAAAGAATCGAAACAGAAAAGAATAACGGAATAAAATTCAGATATTGCAATGATATGTCAATAATGCGAAGGTAAACAAAACGAACAGAAACAAAAACGATAGCAACAACAACATTTTCATAATTTACCCTCGGAAACATACGCCAAGAAAGAAAACAAGAAAAAATACTTAAAAAACAGACGGCGAAAGAATGAATCCTGCCGCCCACAAAATGTATGCGTAACACATCACAACAAAAAAACAACAGAATGATAAACAACAACAACAGCAACACCAGGAACGACTGTCAGTGCCACCAGTGTTGCCGTTAACTTCAAATTAAATGCGTTCTTCGTTTCAGAAAAATGTTTAAATTGAAAAATAAATATAAAGTATATATAAAATAAAGATAGAAACGTTGTTCATAGAAGATATCATTTATTCCGTGTATTTGTAAACAAGGAACATAAAGTTTTTGAATTACAAGGATGATTTTTATGATGATGATGATTTCTACGCAAAGTTCTGTATACAATAAATGAGTACGCAGCTGTCCAGTGTGTGTCCAAAGTGTGTCCTCGTCCAAAACAACATGTTTAAGTGTCCACTTTTAAAACCTGTTTCCATTTGGATACTAATGTTTCCAAACGGCAACACTGATTGTAACAGAAGCAGAAACAGTTGCGAAAACAACAACAACAATAGCAACAAACAGGCCCAGCCAATGTTCATTATAAGTACAGCGTGTCGATGTCGCTTCAGCGTTGCCGCTTGAGGGTTGTTCACATGTTTCTGTTGTTTTTGTTGTTGTTATAGTTGTTGTTCTCGTTTTTTTTTTCTCTTCTAGTTTTTTTCCCTGACTCTTCTTCCCTGCGGAAGTGTTCACGGATGTGTTTCACTGCCACAAACACTACACCAGCACCAAGCAGTTGAGTGGGTCCCTGTGAGGAGCTTATCGATGGGTGTGTATCTGTTTAACTGTGTATGTGTTTGTATGTATGTATGTGTATGTGTTTGCTTTATGTATGTGTTTGCCTGTGTGCATGATTCATTATCAAATTCGTATGTTCCACATTTCATTTTTATTGTTAGTTTTTTTTTTTTTGTTATAGTTTTTATCCTTAGATGCAGTCAATAAAAGGTTCGTGTTCGGTCCTTCATTAGCGCTGCGGCTCGACGCTTCCCACATTCCAACAACAACAAAGAAGCCTCTCAACATAACTTTTTATTTATGATACTTTGATGAAGAACTTTAATGACTGAACCACTACAACCAACCCGCACTCCCAACCACCCCCACCACCCTCCCCTCAACACATGTAGAATATCTGTAAATGGGAAGCACGTTTTTCAAAGGTACTCATTTAATAAAAGGATGGAGTGTTGATAATAATTAAAGTGGATTTTATTTTATGCATATATTAAGTAGCTTAAAAGGAAGATGAGGATAATAATAGGAATAATCTATTGTACGTTATCCGCATGACACCACTTTTTGTCTGTATGTATGTGTATTGTGTTTACTCGAAAAAGTCGAAATTTCGGTAATATTTTTGAAATTTTAAATATTATCTTAGTTTCATTCAGTTTTTACAATGTTTTAAATTTTATAATTTTCTTAAATCCCTTAAACTTTATAAAATGTATATGAACAATTATCGAGGTTCTACTGTATTTTTTTGTTCATGCAATCACTCATAAACTCTCTATTATAGTCCACTGTAATCTAATCTTATTTAATAGTAAAATAAACCACGTAGCATCTAATTTAAACCTAATCAAATGACGAAATTATATGAAAGTGAATACAAAGCGAATGGTTAATAAAACCGCAGAATTCAAGAGATTTCTTTTAATAGAGCATTCTAATAAAATCGTCGTTTTCGACATCGGCTCCATAAACTAACCAAACTTTTAACTTTCTTTCTTTCTTTTTCAACTTTACTTCAAAGAACATGGAAATTTTTCGAATTTGTGAAACTGAGAATTAAATTGATAAAAAAGAATATTAAATAATAAAAAATTATATAAAAAAATGGTAAAACTTATGATCAAAAATGTGGAGCTTTAGTGATAAACGAGTTGACGACAAAAAGCAAAGCAAACAGGGACAGTAAACAAAGCAATAAAAACAAACAAACAAACACAAAATAAAAAAAGTTATCGAGGAGAAAAAATAAAAGAAAAATAGACAGAAAAAAAGAAGAATCGACAGCCAACTCAGCTGCTAACTCACACACTCTACACGAAGCTGTTTAATTAACACTTTCTTTGTTTAATTAACTCATTGAAATCGAAGCCGTCTAAAAGCAGTCATCGTTGAAAAACAATCCACCGGAAAAAATCGGATGGAGATTTTGCTTTAGTTGAAACAATTTTTATGCGTATAAACAAATAAATAATATGAAATAAAAATAAATAATAAATAGGAAATAATATCAAATAAATAGTATGATATGTATACATGCAATCCTCGAATAACACGGAACGAATTCACCGTGTTATTTAAATAATAATAAACGAATTGATAAAAATAAAATAAAAGAAAATAATAAAATTAACTTCATAATAAAACGTAATATTGATGCAAAAAAATTAACTTAATACTGAATTGTAGTATAGTTGTTATATAATATTTATGTTTATAGGATGGACCATCAGCTGGTTTCTTTTTGAATGAAATAATTAATATAATTAATTCAAAATAAGTTTAAACTGCAAAATGTTAATATATAGGATGATTAGGATTTAATACATTAGAATGATTCTTGTTAAGGGTGGGCCATCAGCTGGTTTATATTTAAAATTTTATTTTCGTAGTTTGAATGATAGGAAATTGAAAAAGAAACCAGCCAATGGCCCACCCTAAACAAAGGTCAAAAAATAATTTTCATCATTTCTAAAAGTAAAACTTTTTACAACTCAATTCGATTGTTGGAAGTGTCAAATTCAGTTATAAGTTGAATAGTAATCTTATCTCGTCTATTCTAATCAAACTCTAGTCTATTCTATTCTATGCTATTTCCAGAACTTATCTTCATGTTTAAGTGAAAATAAGTCCACTATATTCACGTTGAAATAATTTTATCACTTAAATAAGCTTCGTTCTATTTTAGTTATAAACATATGAATACACTCTTATATAACACTAACATTTAACGCGATATGTACGTAAAATCTTAAACGTAAATCAATAAAATATAATTAAATGCTTGTAAAATAATCGATAAGATGGACGTTGAATTCTCTGATAAAAAAATTTATACATGCGCGCAGTGAATTCAAATGTATTACGTTCAAAAGTGTAAAGTACAGAGTTTGTATGTGTATGTGTGTGTGTTGTATATGTGTTTGTATGTGTGTATATGCAAGAGTTATAAATTACAAGTAAAAAATAAATATTATAGCGTCGATAAATAATGCAATAAAAAGCAACCACAACAACAAAGAAGTTAATAGTTTTTCTTTTATTTTTCCTCACAATATATTGATTTTTTTTTTTAATTAGTGAGTGAGTAAAATAATTTTTCTTTTTCTCTTTTAAAACTATTAAATGAAATATTTTTGCAATTTTTTGCATACAATAAATTTGCAAATTAATAAACAATGAATAAGCAATGATTAAAGAAATGAATATTTAAATAGTTGAGTCGGAATTTGAACCTGAACTAGAATTAAAGTACATGTATTATATGTATTTATAAGAGTACTTTATTTACTTAGTGTAATATTGGAATATTTCTTCGATAAAATGTCAATTTATAGACATTCTAAAAAGTTTATAAAAATGTTTACCCAGAAAATAAGCAAACGAAGTAGTAAATCGTTGAAGTAACTTGTTATTTGGCAGCAAATGCATGATAAATCGATGGCTCGATCGATCAGTAACCGGTTTTTATTTATTATCACTAAAATTGTTGGGTTTTTTGTTTTCTTGGTCTCACAAAAAAGGCAGCTCTGTATTTTAACTGGTTTTCGAATTTTGTTCTGTATGCAGTTGAAAGTGAAACTGAAAAGGATTGTCCAGAAAAAACCTTTTCCTTGTGTAAGGAAACCTTTTTTATAGGGATCTTTTTTATGGATTTGTTATGACTGCATTTAAAAGTGCTGTCAGATAAAGCCATAAAAAGTAAGAAAGGGTAAATAAGTAAGTAAAGAAGAACCTGTCATCATGAAGAACAGTCATTGTAAAAGTGTAGATAAAATGTGTAAAATAATCGTACAAAAGAAGACCGATCGAAGGAGACGGTCGCAAGGGAAGAATGAAAGAAGGAAGAAGGGCAAATGAGAAGCAAAGAAACAGATATGAAGGAAGTGATAAAAGAAAGAAATGCATTTTTGTGGTTTAACTGAAATTAGTCCATACTTAACCCGAACTAAGGATCGTTTAGTTTGATATTTCTATATTAAATGGGGTTGTGAAGGAGACAGAAGGGTGGGGGAGAGGAGGGGAGGGGTTGGATAACTGTATCTGAAGGTCGTCTTTCATATAAGAACCTTTTTAATGATTTTTTTTTACAAATCGTCCACTGAAACTATGGAAAATCAAACAGATTTCAGTATTTAATAAAATTCCTATAATAGAAGTGGAGCATAAAAAAGAGAATGAGCGAATCTGCAGAGAAGAAGATCCTCAGACACTTTGACTCTTACTCTCATCCAGGTATGTACCTCCAAAGAGGATGGAAAAAAATGCAAAAATTGTTGTTGCAAAAGAAGCCAACGTTTGAGTGGATGGCATACAATAAAGTGTCATCCACTCACAGGAACCAGTTCAGTTCAGTTCCATTCAATGGAGTCATTTAGGCCACAGCACTGTGAATAATACGATATAAAAAAGTAGAGTAGAGTAGAAAATAAGAAGAAATAACAACAACAGATGACATAACGAAGAAACAACAGTCGAAGCAACAACGACACTGACATGTAAACCACCCGATTGCAAATGCACAGACACACAATCAAATTAAGAGGCTTGGACACGTTTCCTTTCTGTTTCACTCTCTGCATCCACCTCAAAAGCTTTAATGTTTAAAGCCTATAAGGATAAATGAAACCATTACCATTCTATTCAACACCCTCCAAAAAGCCTTCTTTCTTTCTACCCCAACGAAATCTATTTTATCCATTCTTCTGCTCATTCCAACATCTCGTATTCTGGCTAGAATTATACTCTGTCTACACTGACTCATCCCACAACAAATTTTCATGCTTTTGATTTGAGTTCAAGTCAGAAATAAGAAAAACAACAAGAAAAACCAGCAAAATCAACAAAAAACCTAAAGCAAAGAGAGATCCCTCAAGGAAAAATCTTAAAAACAGTCTCAAAACCATCACGAAACAAAAACCAAAGCAAGAACACCGCCAAAAACAACAACCACGTGAACTATAAAACAACAACAACATAAACTACAAAACGACAACGTCTTCTTCTAACACATATACATATGTACATATGTCATTAAAAAAATCAATAAAAATATATGTATGTACCATGATGAAAGCTCAAATAAAGGAGAAGCAGGAATGAGAGTAAGTAGAATGCTAAAAATAGTAGTAATGGTAACTAGTAGTAGTAGTAGTAGTAGTAGTAGTAATAGTAGTAGTAGTAGTAGTAATAGTAGTAGTAGTAGTAGTAATAGTAGTAGTATTAGTAAAATAGTAAAAATAGTAGTGTCATAAATAAATAAAGCAGAAAAAGATAAATATGTAGAAATGAGAGAGATAGAGAAACGAAAACAGAGAAAAGATAAGCATGTATTCAGGAACATTCCAAAAAGAAAGAGAGAAAGCAGAGAAGGGATGAGTAATAGATATGGACAAAGAAAGGGAGTGAGAGGCAGAGTGAGAGAAAGAGAGAGAGAGATGTTTTGCATGCGTGAGTGACTGCCATGAATACCATAAAATTGTCCACAGGTCACTGCAAGAAAATGCTAAACCACTTAAAGCATTCTAGGCATCGAAATTAAGGACAACCATGCTATAAGGATAACTCAGTTATCTGCTCATGTAGAAAGAAGAGAAACGTCGTCAAAATACTATACAAAGAAATTTGTTGACCCTACGAAACTCTAGTTTCATGGTTTTTCGAGGTATCATGTACTCAAAAGACCCACAAGCAACTTGACCTGATCTGAAATAATCAAATCCAATATAAATAAATGTAAAGCCATTTTTTATCTAATCTATACAACGGACGTCTAGGAAATTATTTGTCCTTAATAATGAATTGGTTAAAACTTAATGTTCATTACATCAATGTTCGCACACATGTGTCAAGATTTCTCTGGATTTCGACCATTCGATGGATCGTTATGTAACCTGCAGGACTGGTAAAGGAACAATGAAAGATAAAACTTAGGTAGATGTGGATATAGGGTCATCGGATGCCAAAAAAGGCTGATACCAAATCGGATGCCAAAAAAGGCTGAAATTTAATATCATTCAAAGTAGAAGACCTAAAATCCGTACTAAAAAGGAATCTATAATATAATAAATAAATTGGTATTTGAAGTAAAATTATATTGACGTCATGTGTCTTGTACCACACTGCGTTGTATTCAAGCCTTTTCTAACCTTGATATATACTGAAGCACTGCAGAAATTGTTGATTAAGCTAAAAAATTAGCTCGTAGCTACTCGTATACAAGTATTTTTACATTCGCACATCATTTTATTGTGTTAAAATAATTGTGTTTTATGCGGTCTTGTATTCGCTTTTATTCGGCTACCTTCTGTGGAGGAGAGAATTGAATATCGAGAGGGAGAGAGAGAGAAAAAGTAGATACTCTTTAACAGGTTACGATTTCTTCTTTTACTCCAGGCTTCTGAATGAGACAGACAAATTGTTTATCTTCAGATTCTAATGCTCTCCTTCTTCTAGCTTTCTTTCTTCTCTTTCTTCTTTTCTCTACCATTCAATAACTTGTTTTCTTTTCATTAACTTTCCAGTTAAGTCAAAGTTAATAACTCTCTCTTTTCTTACTGTTTGCCATTTACCAAGAACCTTATCTAATCTACTATACTATATAATTTACTCATAAATTGTTTCTTTCACTTTATACTCATATCTGAAGAACACAGCTAGAAAAGGTGTAGACGAAGAATTCTTTTGTTTCTTAAGGTTTCCAAGATATTCGCAAAATAACTGAGGAGACTTTTAATTGTTTTCTGTTGTTATGTGTTCTTAAAATAAAAAAACAATAGAAACTTCATTTAACTAAGGAATAGTTGTGGTTAGATTGAGATTTCATTTAAAAGCTGGTATTTATTTACTTACTACTATTAAAACTTATAAATTATTACCTATTTTACAATTGGAATTTCTAAGTAAATGATTAATGATGATTTTTGAGAAACGTTAAGACTTGAAAAACGTGTTTACAGCTGATAAGATTTCATTTCCTTATCTTTTAAGATTTAATATCCGTATAAACATATTTTTATTCATTTTGAATTCATAGGAATGAAATATTTTAAGAACTTGTTGACAGCTGATAAGATTTTAAGGAAGTTCTTAGAATAGAATAGAATTTAAGAACAATTTGGGTTTTCCTAGTTTTCCAAATAAAAATATTACTTTAAATGCAGAACTCTTTGCCATACTAGTTTTGTAATAAATATTGTTCGTCCCTTTGAAACCCTTTTATAATTTAATTCTTGATTTTATAATCATGTGGTTTTTTTCTTTCACTTACCAAATGTAAAACTGTGTTGACCACCTCACGATTCGTCACTTGACCCACTTCGATGAGGCCGATGAGGACGGCAAACTTTAGATTATCGGCGGTTGTCATTCTAACGATTTCATCCGGCCGTTTTATTTCATTATACGGCGGACGTATTAAGTCCGCCATCTTGAATTATTATAATTATTTAATTTTTTTTGCAAAATTCCAAAATTGTCTTCACTTTAAATGCACGTTTGCAAAACAAAAGACAAATAAATAAATAAATAAACAAATAATAATAATAACAATAGTACAATTGTTATTTATGGGAAATGTTGTTAGGTTTTTTAGGTTGTTGTTTTTGTATTTGTTGTAGTTTTTGTTACAGCTGTTGTTGTTTCAATTAAATAGCCAGCACACATACTAAATCGATACGAATTGACATTGATCAATATGTATATACACACACAAGCACGCACACAGCGGCACGCGACACGATGGGAAAGCGACACAACGACAGAGAGTCAGGCGACACAACGACAGAGAGTCAAGCGTAACAGCGACAGAGATGCAATCGCCACAACAGGCGGCTCACGTCGTTTGTGAGGTTTTCATATGAAATTCAGCACAACAAATAATCAGGTGGCAGGCCGGCGGGTGGGCGGTCGGGCGGTCGGTTAGACGGGCGTGCAAAACTCGGGATTCAAATGGGTGATATTAGAATTGTTGATGCTATTGTTGTTGTTATTGTTTTGTTTAATATTGTTTGGTTTTTCTTTTAATTACTACACACAATAGAAATTCTTTCTAATTTTTAGCATCAATGTTGATTGGATAATTTTAATTGATAACTATTTTTTATGGTTGCTGTTTCGCTTTTTTTCTTGCAATGAATAATGAAATATTTTATTGCATTGTTTGGTGTTTTTTTTAACAATTTATTAATTTTATAAGCTAATTAAAATGCTCTTAAAAACACAGACACAAATTCCTATGCTCGTCTTTTATAAATATATTGTAATTATTTAAGTTAATTTTGTATTTTCATAATTTTTACACGTTTATTTTATTTATTATTACTATTATTATATGTAAATATTTTAATATTTTTGGCTTTGGAGAGGGAGGACGACTTCACCATAAAATTGATTGATTTTTGTTTAGGTTTCAAAGGAGAAAAATTGAATGGTTTCGATTTTAACCACATCTACAAATGGAATGGAATGAATGGTAAATATTTTCACATGCTTCTCTTTATTTCTTTATAATATAATTATAATTTATTAATTATATTTATAATTTAGTTTTTATTTTAACTGCAGTTAGTTTCGAACCAAACACGAATATTGCACTATATTGATTTCTTTTGAACGTTGAGAGTCGTTGTTTTCTTTTTTTCGTTTCTTTGTTTGCTTTTCCGCTGGAATTCAAAAATCGGTTTTCTGTTTCAATGAACTGCAACAAAAATACACTGAAAAGAAAGAAAGAGAAGAGAAATATATTTGAATTAGTTGTATTGAAATTTTTCAACTCAATTCACATCAGTAGAATTTTCATATTCAAATAAAAATTAAAAATTCAATTATTTTATATGAATAGCATTTGAATGAATTTTGTTAATATTAATTAAGAACATAAACCACTTTCTCCACATATTATTTCACTAATCATCGAAATTTTCTTATCTTCTACTTCTTATATTCTTATCTTATTGTATTTTTGTTTTATTTACATATCTTTAATCTGGCGAAGCTGTCAGTATTTTAAAAACAAAAAATATGTCTTTTATCTTTGATTTACGAGTCATTTATTAGTTATTTTAAAACCTAAGCTCTTGTTTTCAACTCAGAATAATCTGTCAATCAATCTATATAAACATGAACGAAGTTTATCGTCTGATTCTTATTATTATATCGTAAACATTATATATTTTTTTTTTTCATCTTGTATTTTTAAATATCTTTCCGTCACCGTTTAGAGTCTAATCAAAAGCTAATAAATAATAAAAATAGATAAGCAACGAAAGCAATGATTTTAAAGTAACATTTTTGAAATAAAAACGAATATTCGAGATGTACACAATAAATACGTACGTGTACAAAAATTTCAAAATTAAGGATGTATAGAAAATTCAACTAAATAAAAGAATTTTACATATACGAAAATTATACAAGTATAAAAAACATGAAACTAAAAGCACAAAAAACGTTCATGCACGAAATTATGTGTGTACGAATATTGTACATGTATAAAAATATTATAAAAAATTATGCAGAATGTACTATAAATGCAATAAAGTTACTTGTGATACATGTGCGAAAAATATACACGCGCGAAAATTGTACATGTACGAAAATTTTAAATGTACAAAATTTGAAAAAGTACGCAAACTGTGAAAATTATTCATGTACAATACTTATAAAAAAAATGTACACGGGAATGTACCAAAAATGTACATGTACGAAAATTGTGCGTGTACGAAAATTGTACATGTACGAAAATTGCACATGTACGAAAATTGTACATGTATTACAAAATTTTTCAGAATGTACTAAAAATACAAAAAATGTTCATGTACTAAAAAGAACTACATACAAATATAAGGAAATAATAAGATTTAAGATCTTCATTTATTGATTGAAATATGCAACTCGTTACTTTTAAATATAAAAAATAATAATTAATAAAATTAAAAAATGTAACAAAATTCGTCATTAAAACATTCAAATTTTATTACTTTTTTTTATTACTATTAATAAAAATTATTATTAGAAAATCAGTCAAAATATAGATTTACAGATGTTAAAAAAATTGATACAATATTTCGTACATTTATGAAGTTTAAATTATTTTTTTCAGTTCTTAGCTATTTTTATGAGTATTTGAATATGAAAAAAATAATATAACTGTGAATTCGTCAAGAACTTTGAGTATCCGTCAAACGTGATTAAATTAACTAAAACTTATAAAATACACTTTAGAATATAATTTTCAAGTTTAATCATTAATTATAATCTATTAATATTGATTATATAGAGTGGGCCATCGAATGGTTTCTTTTCGAATTACGTATTACAATATTTGACCATTGGCAACACTGAATATTTTAATAATTAGTTGTTTTTTATTTTTTACATTTTTTATATTTTTTACATTTTTTATATTTTTTTAAATTTTTTGTTTGTTTACATTTATATATATTTTAAATTATTAAAATTTATATTATTATATTATTTTTTCTTATATGAAAAAATTATTATTTTTGCAAAAGTAACACAGAACACAAGACGTCGATTGGCAGTGGAGCGGGTTAACCAAGTTTATGATGGTGACCTTGAAAAACCGGTATTTAAGCCCGGTTCATGCAAGCGAAAAGTTATTCACTCACTCTGAAAAGCAACAAAATGCAACGAAAACTTTGCCCTCAACACAATTTAATTCAATTCTGTTGATTTTATGTTTTCTGTTATCTGTGTTGTGTTTTCTAACATAAAATAACAACTGAACAAGATTATTATAAAAGAGTGATAAAAGAAAGATAAAATAAAACTACAAAAAAATATGAAGTCATAAAATTTAATATTTGAACACTTAACAATCAACAATTTCAACACGTTTGCTTTCTTCTACGATTTTCTTTTCTGCTTTTTCTTTAACATTAACTTGGTTTAACTATCATTAGTTTTGGATGATTTTCATGATTATCTGCTATTCTTGATTCACTCAGGTAATTTTGTTGCTGAAGGAATTTAAGTTGAGGAGAAGGAAAAACGAAACAAAAAGCAGTAGAAGAAGAATGAGAAATTAACATTAAGTACATAGATAAAAAGATACTAAAAGAATCGAACCTAAAAAAGGAGGGGAGGCATAAAAGATTTGTAGAAACAAATCAAAGCTGGTGCATTGGGCTGTAAAAAAATACCAAAGAATGATGTAGAAACAGAAGAGGAACAGAAAACGAAAACGTCATTTGTTTTTGTTGCTGTTATTGTTTAAACGATTTCAAATATTTTTTGATTTTTATTATTTTGTTAATTTCCTTATAATTATTGCATTTTATTATTTTTTCAACATAACCTTGAAATGTTTTATTTAAAAAGATTTCTAACTTTAGCTATTAATGTTTAAATGTTCATTAGTTGTTATTTTATTCGTCATTCATTTCTCATAACACAAGGAAAGAAAAAAAATTGATTTCTTTTTCCAGTTATTCTTTCTTTTCCTATTGAATTCTTCACTTTCGTACATACGTTATGTTCGCTGGTACGTAAAGAGTGGAAAAATCAATGAATGGCGACGAACAAAAACGTCAACGGCCGCCACTTTGCTCTTGCTGCCTCCCCCGCGTTAACAAAGAACGTAACGGCCAACGAAAATTCTACTTCACTTGGTTTTATAACATCTTATTGGAATTTTTCGCATAGGTTTTTGCAACTTCGTACAACTAATTTTTGTTTCTTAAATTTTTTATACTATTGATTTACAACAAATTATGTATTACATTTTTCGTAGTAGTTGTACACTTCACATTCTGCACTGTTTCCAACATGTTGTTCTATTGTTGTTGTTGTTGTACTATTGTTGTTGTTCTGTTTGCGTAGTTTTTGCTACCGTCACGGTTCATGACACACACACGGCGAGGACTTTATTTACACCAAACCATTTTCGTTCTTGTTTTGCCGTAACTATCACCGCAACACGTACGACATCAGCGCTGAAACACGAATGAAGAAATTTAGCAAAGACGGAAGGAATTCGAAATTTTATTCAATGCAGTTTCAGTCGTACAGCCGTAAAATAGAAACACAGGGTGTGAATTCTGTGCAGACACAGAAAAATGCATTTAAAAAAAAACATGGAAATACAAAGTATAATACAATTTACAATTTGATAAATCTGACTTCGTGTTGTAGTTTCAAAAAGACTTTATAATTTAACGTGTTGCCGAAAGATGCCCATTATCAATACAATTCGACATTAGGACTTTCAGAGGGAGCTAGCAGCAGCAGCAAACAACTAAAAACGAAAAGGAAGTCGCTTTAGATTACGCCCAAAATTACGGTAACGATGACTTACTGGTAGACTTAAGAAACAAACTCGTCGCCGGTCTCACGTCGTCGGTCTAAAAATGCTATACATTTCACCAAATCCCAATAAATGCCAACACAAAAAACAAAACCAACTAATAAGAGAGAATACCATTGGTACTGAAAAGATATGTCTGAAATATGAGAGAGAAAACCATTTTCTATCGTCGGTCGCCGCGGCATACCGTAGATTCGACCGTTTTTCGCAGATTCTCAAGAAATGTCGTGGTAGGTCTTAACATGTTTTTTACTTGTCTTGAGTCATCCTGTTAAAATAAACCCACTGCAAACTTTCTTTAGATGTTGTATTTGTTGATGCATTTGTGACGACGTGGTAGGAACGCCGAAACGAAAAACTCATCTCTTTTTCATTTTCACTTCAGTCCTCTCTCTTTTGAATGCGTTGTTTGTGTTCTTCATTCTTTCGACAATGACTGGACTGCTTTTTTTATCTTTGCTTTTGTTTTTACAATGGCACGTTGCTGTATATGTTACATCATGTGTGCGAGAGAGAAGACCATAGTTATGATGTGCAAACACCTGAGACACTTTGTAATTTTCCAGTCTTCCACTGAACATTCTCTCTCATTCGGAGCGCAAAATTTACTTATTTTCTCGTATAATATTATACGAGTTATTATACCAGTATGCCGGTACCGAAGTATGCAGTAAGATGATGGTTGGTGAAAAACTGGACATTATTGCAGTCTGTACAGCAACCATCTTGAAATTAAAAATATTTAAATTTCGAACTATATTGCCATCTCTTATTACTAATATTACGTTTACACCACAGATCATCACATTTAGAATTCCAAATGAGTATTCTGAACGAATATGAAATCGGTTACAATAACAAAGACATTACCAAATGCCATTCTCAACGAAAAGAACAGATAAAAATGCCCCGTATTCGTCTACGTCGAACTTTTGGAATACGGCCCTGAATATCTATATATACACATATACTGGGTGAATCGCATAAGATGCGTCAAAAAACTGAACGAAAAGGTTGAATGAGACAGGAAATCGTATAATTTCCCCATTTACAAAAAAAAATCTAAAAAAACGGGAATACTTAGATCATATGATCCATGAAGAAAATACATAGGATAATATATGGGAAAGTATGACGCATGACGTCTCAGTTGTCACGTACATCGAACAGCGTCAGAGTTTCCGTGTGTCAAAAAGAACGCCTCAAAATTAAAACGTCAGACGCTTGTCAAAATTTGTTTACATCATGCCCACCACTTCTACTTCGGTGATCCGATTTTTGTTTTGCAAATTTGTTATGTAGATTCCATATCCACTCCGATTCCACTCATATAAGAGAGAAAAAAACATTTTTTTAAAGCAACTTCCACCATTTTTGTCATAAATCTAAATGAACTCCGTAATTATGTGAAAAGTCAAAAAAATGCATTATATATAAAAAATGGGCCCTACGTAGATCTTTCAATCGGTTGCATTCCACACCTGCATCTGTCGTACTTTAGAAGATATCGCGTCTCCAAATTCTGAAACTTTTGACATTTAAACGCCCAGAACTCCTAAACAAAAGTAATACCCCCCCCCCCCCCCCCCCCCCAAATTGTGGGTGGTTGGATTCAAGGGGTAGGACTACACAAATTGGATACGCCAACTCCCTAACCCCAATTTATACCCAATTTCCTGCAGCAGAGGACACATTTTATTTTATAGCGAGCGGCAACACTGCACTGTACCAACTGTCATTTTGTTTCGTTAATAATTTTGTGTTCAATTACTTTTCGTGTGGTTGGTTGTGATAAGGTGTCAAATTATTTTTTGGTATTACATAAAAATGACAAGGAGTCCAAAAGATTCACGCCCTTATAAGCGATAAACGCTTTTTCCGTTTAACACCCGTTTTGTTTTGTGCTTTTCGTAGTTTTTTATATTTTTGACGTTACTGATAAACAAAATACCAACAAAATACGAAAAAGCATAAAACAAAACGCTTGATAAACGTAAATTACGTCTTCCATTATAAGGCTGTCAAACTGTTCTGATCCAAAGCACATATTTTATTTTAATGGTAGCGGCAACACTGCAGAATACCAATTTTCTTTTCGTTTCGCCAGTGATTCCGTTCTCATTTTCGTTTCGTGTGAGTGAACGCAATAAAGCAAGCAGTTTTTTACATTTCCTAAAAACAAACGAGTGTCCAAAACATAACGACGTATGGTATAAATTTGTGAAAACAGTGAATTGCAACACTCTTGTTTTTGCCATTAGATTGTTATTTTGTCTTAAAACGAGAAAATGAAATGGTGTGTATTTCAGTGAATTACAATTGCAAACCTTGCATTTGAATTATTGTTGCATTTTGTTATAAAGAAGGGAAATTGTCACAGAATATGGTGACTGACTGAGCCTTGATGTGTTGTTGCTTCATAGCGGCTGCGTATCTTCCTTTGTAGGCAGTTTTTAAAAATGCAGCTAAAATTCGATATTCAAATTTTGCAATTAATTTCGCGCGTAATATTTCAAATTTTATTTTAAACTCTTACTTTATTATTTATTTTAAAGCGCAAAATATATACAGCGCACTACAACTGGCGAACAGTTTGGTGTGCTCACCGAGGAGATGAAGAAACGACCACAGATGGCGAGAGGCGTTCACTTGTCTGGACACAAACTCAAGCAATGGGACGAAGAATGGGAGATAATCCGCCAGAAGTTGAATTCTCGTGGCCCACCCATTAGAAGCACCGCAGAATGGAAAAAAGTGAAAAAACTTTAGTACGGTTTGATGTTTATTGCATATATTTTTTTTAAATGTTATAGGTTTGGTCTGACTTAAAAAACCGGACGATGAAGAAGTTAACCTGCAATGCAGCGAAGCTGAGCAAAACAGGGAAAGGCCCATCTTGTGCAATTTTCCTCAACTCGGCTGAGCAAGAGGTTGAAAAACTGATCAATTTGTCCAAAAGCGATTATAGCACGGGAAACTTTTACGACCTCGGACAAATGCCACGAAAAGAATCACCTGCGGATCTGAGAAATGAAGAAGGTAAATAATATTTAATTGCTTATTATTTTAATAAATTCTTATTTATAATTGTTATACCTTTTTTATTTCAGCCACTACTGCAGCGGCTGCCATCACTTTGTCAGGCACAAATTCGCCAGACCCACCTCCACAGAAACGCCATAAGCTCGAGGACGAAGAGTTTTTGATCCTGCTCCGGCAGCAAACCGCAACTCAGCAGGAACTCTGTAAAAAGTTAGACAAGTTGGATAATTTAGAAAAAATTACCAATTCCATCGAAAAAATTTCCGATTCAATGGAAAAAACTTCGACTGCGATAGGTCGCATTGCGAGAGCACTTGAACTGCTGGTCTCAGAACGGCAGGCAAGCAGCTCATTCTCAGTGTATTAGTAGTTTCTATGATTAAGTAAACAGCATAAAATACTTCTTTAGTTACGTTGAACGAAAAGCTTGTTCGTTGCTTTTTCATTTTTTTATTACTTTTAAGCGTTGGATCCCAGTGAGCAAAGGTATATATTGGAGCGGAAACACCTGAAATAAATAATGTAAATCAAAAATTAAGTTTCTAATAATTTAATAAACTTACAAAACAAACAAATACCGATTATCCCCATGTTTTGATTTGGAGATCCTGGACGTGTTGGTTTTCCTTTGAGGTTTTGACGCTTATGGTATGTTACGATTCTCTTGGACGTGACACTGCTGCAGCTGATGGTACCCCATCATGTTTGAATTAATCAGAAACTTCGGTTACAGTACTCCCCAACTCCCAACCATTATTATTAATTCAGGAACAGAGTAGCATGATTTGTTCAGAGCTTCGATTTGTTCGGAACAGAGTAGCCATTGTTCTAGAAAAACCGGATTTGTTTTATCAGATGTCAGATTATTGCCAGACCACAGCAGTTTTTCACTGAATCTTTGCACTTTGGAATATTACTGTGAAAAAGATTTAAAATATTTCATACATGAAAAAGGTAAATAATATAAATTTTCAGTTCGGTTCGTTTCCAATTTATTTAAGTAGTTTAAAGTTAAGTAGTAAGGGCAGTTTTATTTAAAAACAATAGAGTAGCTGAGAATAATGCTGTAAACACATGGAATGTAGCTCAGCTACATCAGTCTCAGCAAATTGTCAAAAATCTGCGCTGCTGAGACGCCGCAGAGAACAGCTGGTTTAATTTTTACAAAATCAAATCTGCAAAATCCATTCTAAAATAAAAACTAATAGATAAATAAAGCTTAATTTAATATAATTATCATATAAAAACTCACACGTACGATTTTGCCTCAAAATATTAACTCAAATGTTAAATACCATGTAAACAATCATAAAGAGAAGGAGAACAAGAGCAGCGACAGCGACAAAATTGGAAAATTTTCCAAAATTGTCGCCGTCATTGGCAGAGGCAGCGGTTACCTTTTATTTTTTTCTCGTTTTCCATAAGAGCCTGTGTAATTTTGACAAGATGCAGCTATATTGTCGCTGAGCTACATTCTATGTGTTTACAGCATTAGTCTGAGAACTTGTGTAATACTGATTTCAAAAATGCGTTTTCTCTGGCTCTTATCCTGACGACAAAAATATTACATCGGTTTTGAGAAATGCTGGTACAATCTCCAGCAACAGCTCCTCATCTCGCGAGGGCATCAAATGCAACATTTAATGATTGTGGGTTTATGGTGTAAATTCAACAAAGTAACTGGAAGTAGTTGCAATTATCTTGGTTTACTGAATTTTAAACTGAGCATAAATAAATAAATAAATAAATAATAATAATAATTAAAATAATAATAATAATAAAATAATAACTAGTGCCATCTGGTATTACTGATACTACGTTTATACCACAAATCATCTATTTGAGAATAATGTAATCGCTTTTCTTAATCAATTTTTAAAAATTATTTGTACAGCTTATTGGTATTTATTTTGACATTTCGTGGTTTCGTTAATATTTGTAGCAATTTTCTGAAGCAGAGGACACATTTTATTCTAAGGTAGCGGCAACACTGTGCAATACAAACTTTTGTTTCGTTTCATTAATTATTTTGTTTTCAATTTCGTTTCGTGTGGTCGATCGTGATAAGGTACCACCTTATATATTGGTATTACATAAAAACTCAAAAAGCCCAAAAAATTCAAAATTTTTGAGGCAAAGCACATATTTTATTTTAATGGTAGCGGCAACACTGCCGAATACCAATTTTCCTTTCGTTTCGTCAGTGAATCCGTTCTCATTTTCGTTTCGTGTGAGTTGACGCAATAAAGCAAGTAGATTTATTTTGCTATATTCCTTAAAAACGAACGAGAGTCCAAAAGATAACGGCGTATGTTATAATAGGGTATTTTCTCTTAAAACGAGAAAATGAAAAGGTGCGTATTTCAGTGAATTTCAATTCCAAAACTTAATTTGAATTATTGTTGCATTTGGTTATAATGGTTATATATGGTTGCATTTGGTGATTGCGCTTCATGCGTTGTTGCTTCATAGCGGCTGCGTATGTTCCTTTGTAGGCAGTTTTTAAAAGTGCAGCTAAAATTTGATATTCAAATTTTGCATTTATTATCGCTCTTAGTATTTCCAATTGTATTTATCTCAAACTTTTATAATTTGTCTTAAAGCGCAAAATATGTACAGCGTACTACAACAGTCGAACAGTTTGGTGTACTCACTGAGGAAATGAAGAAACTAGCAAAGATGGCGAGAGACGCTCCCATGATATATGGATCCAAAAGAAAAAAATGGGTCGAAGAATGGGAAATAATCCGCCAGAAGTTGAATTCCCGCGGCCCTCCCATTCGGAGCACCGCAGAATGGAAAAAGGTGGAAAAACTTTAATACGGTTTGATGTTTATTGCATATATTTTTTAAAAATTTTTATAGGTTTGGGCTGACTTAAAAACCCGGACGAAGAAGAAGTTAGCCGACAATGCCATGGAACTGAGCAGAAGAGGGGAGGGCCCACCGTGTATCAGTTTCCTTAACTCGACTGAACAAGAGGTGGAAAAACTGCTCAATTTGCCCGAAAGTGAGTTTAGCCAGGCAAACTTTTACGACTTCGGACAAACGCCACGAAAGCGTTCATCTGCGGATCTAAGGAATGAAGAAGGTAAATAACATTTAATTGCTTATTATTTTAATAAATTCTTATTTATAATTGTTATACCTTTTTTATTTCAGCCTCTACTGCAGCGGCTGCCATCACTTTGCCAGAAACAAATTTACCAGCCGCACCTTCACAGAAACGCCATAAGCCCGAGGATGAAGAGTTTTTGATCCTGCTACGGCAGCAAAACGCAACTCAGCAGGAACTCTGTAAAAAATTAGACAAGTTGGATAATTTAGAACAAATTACCAATTCAATCGGAAAAATTTCCAATTCGATGGAAAAAACTTCGACTGCGATAGGTCGCATTGCGAGAGCACTTGAACTGCTGGTCTCTACCCAGAACGACAGGCAAGCAGCTCAGACGCTGTTAGATCCTTTAGAATATGTATTAGTTTCGAATGATTAAGTAAAGAGTATAAAATACTTCTTTAGTTACGTTCAACTAAAAGCTTATTCGTTGCTTTTTCAGTTTTGTATTATTTTTAATTGATGAATACGATTGCTCTATTCCAGTGGATGCTTAGCATTTTACACTGGCTAGGAGTTGGTTTCAAAGGTAATAATTGGAGCGGTAACCCCTGAAATTAATTTGAAATGTCAACAATTTAAAATACATATTAAGTTTCAAATATAGTCTTAATAAACTCACAGAACCAAGAAATACAAATTATTATTTTCATTTGTTTGTTTGGTGGTCCCGCCAGACTGTTTTTTCTTTAGAATTTAGCAGCTTACGTCCTGAGACTGCTTTAGCTGGTGACACCCCTTCATCACTGAAATAGCTATCAGGAAGCTCGGTTAACTTCACTTCATTATAAACAGAAATTTGTTGGTGAAATTTTGAAGCTTGGGTATCTAGATTACAAAAACAAAATGCATGCAACTTGGAGTTTGTTTACAAAACAAGACAGAGGAATGTGCTCATGTTCTTCATAGCACTAAGCCAGAAAAATATATAGAAAACCAACGCAGGCTTACATAAATTCACATGGAACCTGTTTCAAGTCATGTGGTTGCACAATATTAAATATTTTGTAAAGGAAACGAAGTAAATTTTCATAAAAATTGCTTGATTTACAATTACAGTCAGCTGTTTTTGACCAACCACACATATTTTTAGCCAAAGAGATGCCATATTTGTTTAATTTGAATATAGGAAAACTAAAAATTACAAGAACAATTAAGTATACATTACTATTTAATATTCCGAACCCGCTAAAAAATAGTCATAACCGCGAAAGATATTAAATTCAATGTAATTTTTCTGTTAATGTTTACTTAACAATTCAAACTTATTTAGACAAATTTAGATTTTTATGCTGATTACAAGAACAACAACAATTTTTTGTTGCTCTTGTATAGTTATCGAGTTGAAAATTCAAATTCTTATCACTATATATCCGAAACTATTAAAGATAGAATTGATACCGTTTTAAGGAATTTGATATACCTTTTATTTATGTCAAATACAATTTTATCGAAAAACCAGTACTTTTGGAGAAAAATTACATTTTATACTTTAGTCCTTTTTCTTCGCATTTAATAATTTTTTCCTAAGAAAAATGTTTAATTGGCTCATATAATTTTCAAATTTTTAAGAAAGTAGAGACCATTTGCTTTGTACGCGTCGACGTTTTGGAGTGACTCACAAACAGCCGAGTTGTTCTAAAAGACCTAGTGTACTCATTTTTGTGTCAAAAAATTACTAAAAATACGTAGGTTTTGTTTTTCAGAGATTTTAAAACAACTTAGCTGTTTTAGATTCCACAAAGTACCTGGAAAATTTTTTCCAATGATCTTGGTTTACTATATTTTAAACTGAGCATGCTTATCATAAAAGCTCTCCTTTTTGCAATTATTGTTTACGTTAAATTTTTTTCAGAAAATCAGTGTATCAGTGTAGAAATGTACACGACAACGAACGCCATATAAACCTCCCAAAATCATTACTAACTTTCGTAGCTTTCTGCACGTACGTACATTTCAGAACAAAAATAGTTTTTTTTTTCATTCTCGATGAAATTGACTTTGGAAAAAAAAACAATTAAATAGAATACAAACGAAAAGGTGGGACGAAGGCAGAAGTTCGATTACAAAGCGGGTCCAGTTTGACAAACGATTACCATAAGAGTTTGTGTATTGCTCCGTTCTCGTTGGTTGAACTGTTTGGATTTAACTTTGGATTTTCAATATACTAATTTCTACATTTTAATATAAGCATATGTATATGTAGTGAGAACAAACAACAAAACATTTAAATCTTGGCAATTTTATGTGCCGCCAAAAATTGAATAAAACGTAAGAATTTTCAGTGGTGGTTAGGTAATCATCAAGAGTTGAATACGCCGCTACAAGGTGAGTGTTTGAGTAGTGTTCGTTGTCTTAACAAAATTATAATTTCTTAAAGCAAACGCGAATACCACCTACATTTCAACCTTTTTTCCCAACTATCGGTATACCTCCACAACTCAATTAAAATTTCTTGTAACTGGTGCTTTGTGCGTCTTCTTCTCTTCACTGTTCTAATCAGTGATAAAGTAATTCAATGCATTAGATATTCATTTATTGTCCCAGTTTGTATATTATATTGTCCCTCCTCCGGTGATGTCTTGATCCTTCGCTTGACATTCAAGCGAACTGATTAGAGGATTAGACTACGGTCAGAGTTCAGGAGAAGCGCCTTCTCTTGATAAGCTGGACCTAACCTAAGTTTGTTGATAAGCGTTGTTTACGTTCTCTATTCATATGAATTACAAATGCAGTCAGTGTTCACAAGCGGTTGCTATCTGATTGCCTCTATTGACTTGTTAGTTAGTCTTCTACTTCATAATCCACACCATTCAACTTGCAATTTGTTTACTTTCTTGTTTACTTCGGTATCAGTGTTTCCACTGCAAATAAAAAAGAAAAATTCAGTGCTTTTAGAGCTGTGATTTTCCGCAATTAAAATAGTATTTACTTGTATTTGTAATGACACTTGTATCAGAGAATTGAAATGACCAGAATTAAATAATCCTTTATTAAAATGCATTTTGTTATCTCAATTCCTTTTTATTTTTATTAAATATTATCAAAAGAACTCGTTCCATCTTATTATCTAAAATAATCTGGAATTAAGTTTGGCAACAACCATAAAAAATACATTTTTCTTATCTGCTATCAGGATTCATTAAAATTCATATTCAGTCGTTTTTGCTAAATTGTTTTTAAAAGCAATAAAAATAATTTATTACCCGTTCACCATATTTTTAAGTGTTTTCAGTAGAAAAGATTTGCTGCAGTTACAAATGGAATAAAGATTTACTTATTTAATTCACATATTTTAACTTTTTTCAATAAACTTGATAACATGAACATAGTGCAATTAAATTAAAGAAATTTATGGAAATAAAAATAGTAAATAAATTAAATAAATATTTTAATTTAAATATAAAACGAAAAAAAACGAAAAAAAATTAAGGTATAAAATTTAAATTAAAAGAAAATGGAATAGAAAATATTTTTTAATAATGAAATTATAAAACAACAATTATAAATAATATGATGGAATAATAATAAAAATATTTATAACGAAGTGTTTATTTACTTAAAAACAAACGTCTAAACTAAAAATGTCCTTTAATATAATAATAATATTCAGAATATCTAAGAATATAGACTATATAAATTAAACTAAATAAATTTGTACGATTGAGAAATACTTGTGTATAGCCGTATTTTTATCACATTTTTTTTTATTTCCCCTTAATTTCTACTATAATTTTCTTAAAGCTACTATAATTTTCTACTATTTCTAGTGTTTTAATTGAAATTATATGTATTCTTTTTTTTTTTACTTTTAATATGTGTATTTTTTGCCTATTTTCTTCTACGTGGTAAATCGAAATAAATTCGTATTTGAATCGTTTTTCCATTAAATTCCACTTCATTTGGATTCATTAAATTGTTCTACTTTTTCAATTGTAATTTTAATATTTTTAAAATAAACAAACAAACAAACCGAATTTATTTGTGCTTCTTTATTGACTGATAGTTGATTTAGAATTAAATAAGCATTCAATTCAAAGGTTCAACAACATTTTCTGCAGCGTCTATTGTTTGAACTTTTGCCTTTCCAAATTGCAATTACAGCAGATTCTCTTTCTTACTCTCTCTCTCTGTCAATAGTTTGTCTCTCATAAAGAAAAGGAGAGTGAAAAAATTCAAGAGTACCAAATAAGGTTTTTATTTCTTACAGATGTTGTTTAAAACCAAATATTTATAGATTTATTGTTTATATATGTGTATTAAATAATAAAATAGTAATATTTAGTTATTCTATAATAATAAATAAAAAGTTGAATACAAAATTATTAAAAGTTTATTTTACTTTATTAAGTTTTAACTTTATTTCAATTATTTATAGAGATTTTATTTAACTTTATTATAAATTTGCTTAAATAACGATGATAAAAATAATAGCACCACAATTATAAAATATAATTATACAGTATAGAGTATATAGATTAAATATAATATGATAAATATAAATGATGACTATAACATGATATGACATTTATTTGTTTTAGGTTAGATTTCGGTTAATATAAATTTTAAGCGAATGGAAAAATTCCACGACGTATTTAATACAATATTTTGTTATTATTTTATTCGAAAGTAGATATATAATATACAACAAATTATTAGCACTCAAATAAATATTAACTTTATTAATCAAGAGTTCTTAATTAATATTTCTCTGAAGTAAACATTTTTTGGTCCTCTCCATAATCAAATTATTTGCAATGACTGGCAAATATTTGTTTTCTTTTTTAAATCTCTTTATTTGCGATAGTGTTGCCGCTAACATAAAATTAAATGTGTCCCCTGCTTCAGAAAGATGTGTCCATTTAGAAAAAACAAGTATTGCATTCTTTGCACATTTAAAATAATACAAAATAACAAAACAACTTAAGTCAATCTTTCTTCGAAATATTCAAAGTAATACAAAATATAAATAAATACAAAACTGAAATTATTCTTTCGTAAAAACAATTATTAAATTTACATAAAAATTTAAATAATATAAATGAATAATGCTTAAGCTCGCCTTTCTTTCTATTTTAAAGCTCTTTCAAGAACATTTTTATAAAATGGAAAGTATTTTAACTGAAAATTGGTTTCCTTTTTTTTCTTAATTAATTGAAGGCCAGAACTTTCTTCCTGCTGCTGCGGAGCTTTGTGGAAATGTTATTAAATTGAAAAAGAATGTTGATAAGTTTTTAAGGATATTCTTTTGCAGAGAATTAGTTTGAATAGAACAGCTGCTTGATTAAAAAGGAGAGTAAATACAGAATGGGGTGCTGTGTTCAGTTATCTCTGTGATGAAATTTTGTCTATGCCAAGTTATTGTATACATACACAATAAATGAGTAGGTTTAATTGAGTAGTTTTAATTAAATGTGTCCTCTTATAGAACAATGTGTCCCATGTTCCCACTTTAAAAAATGTGTTCGAACGGCAACACTGATCATAATATTTCTCTCTGAATTATTTCTCTCTTAAATTTTTTCTGTCTAAAAGTCTCTCTCACTCTCTAATCCATCTTATTATATGCTTCTTCTCTTTACAGTTTTATTTCCCACAATCAAATAATTGTTTAACAACATCGACGTCAAGTTGAACGACGATAATAATCATTGTAGCTGCAACAAAAATAACAACAACAGCAACAATAATAACAAAAACTTGTAAAACGAGAACAACGACATAACAACAACAACAACAAATAATCATCATCTAGTTTAATATGAGTCGCCTCCTTCTAAGCAATACTTCGTCGGCACTTCAGCGAGCTACTTGCGCTGCTGGAACCACCGCACCAACACAAACAATGGCAACAACAACATCAACAACAACGTCGCATTATAAAACTGCTAGCCACGTAGTTCGTCGCTGGAAGAGTTTACTACAAAAGAATCACCAAAAGCAACGCCAAACAGTAAACATCACCGGAGCGACAAAAGCGTTTAGTCAGAGTAGAGCCGTGAACGCGTATGGTTCATTCTCAAAGTCCAACGTGAAGTCGTCATCGTCGTCGTCTATCGCGCCGTTGTCATCATCGTCGTCGTCTTTCTCCTTGCGTTTACCATCATCATCAGTAGCGACATCATCATCACCATCATCATATCATCTGTTATCGTCACCATCGTCGACATCGTTGTTTTCCATCCAACAAACGCGCAAAATGTCTTCAAAATGTTTACAACTGGATAATATTAATCCCAATTTTATATCCATGGAATATGCTGTTCGTGGTCCGTTGGTTATAAGAGCGGGTGAGATTGAAAAGGAATTGGAAGAGGTAAGAAAACGGAAAACAATGAAACTTCTTATAAAAAACCATTCTTTTAAAGTAAAATAAATATTAATCTTGAATTTATTATGAACACAAATCAATTTGTGAAACTCGATGCTTATAAATCAAGGAAATCTATTTGTTTACTTTGTTCGATACAATTCGAATTCGATACAATAATTACTTGAATTACACACTTTCTTTGTTATTATTGAAGAAAATCACGGTTCTGTGTTCCTAAACAATGAATCTAAACAATTTTTTCATTTTGTTTACGAACAATATTTATACTGAACAATAATTATACGGATGTTCTGATGTATCTAATTGAAACAAGGTAAATAGTTAATTAAAAGGTTTTTTTTCTTCTGTGGAGAATTGTGTGTGAATTCATATTGACACTCAATCTCATTACTTTACCTTTAATTCATCTTTAATCTCTTAGTATAAAATCCATTTCCGATTTTTCATCTTATTCTTTTTAGAAATGTCTTCAATTTTGTAATTAATAATGAATAAAACAAAGATAAATATACCAAAAACTGTGTTGTCATCCTTCGCAGCACTTTTTCGTATCTGTCAACAGCGTGGTTTATTCTTCATCTTCTCTCTTTTGCTATAAAAAAATCTTCACTGTGATTTATTTTAATTAATACACAATTCTTTTATGTTTTTCTGTTTTATTTCATTTTTTAATACATTTTTTCGTGTCACACTTGTTTTTATATTTCAAATCGAATGCTACGCTTCGCGTTTTCATTCATAGCAATGCAGCGCATTACTACAAATTTATTGTGGATCATGCGCATTCCTGCATTTTTCAGTATTCAGAATACTCAGTACTCATTCTCATGAAATTTGCAATTTTTTAGCAACAACTGAATATTGTGTTATGTATACGCAACATGTTAATAAGGATGTGTGTGTATCCACCCTGCTCCTTGTTATTAAGCGCAAATTCGTCGACCTTTCTGTGGCACGCTATTAAAAATGTAAATTCATAAGTTCATGTTTGTTGCAAACTGTTTGTTGTTGCTGCTGGGGCTCTCGGTTTGGTTGTTGCTTGGACTCTAACAGAATTTCACACTGTGTCATTATGTCCGTCTGGCTTATTTACCCCTTCGTTTTAGTAGTATCCTTGCTTTAAGGATTTCTTCGTTGTTATTACTTTATAATTTCTTTTGAGAAAATCAATCTTATTCGACATGAAAGGATATTTATTATTGAAATCGGTCTGACATTTGTTGGAATAATTTTTGGGGTTGTTTTGTAAATATATAATCCTTTTTAAAGGATTTTATAAAAATTAAAGGTTAAAGATTCGATAAAAGGGGTCAAACAAAGAAACAAACATACCAGTACATATACAGTCCACTCCCGATACCGCGAACTAATAATTACTGAGGTGTTCACTGTTCACTCTTGATATTGTATAAAATTATTACGGAAACTTCTTACCTTCAAAAGAAATCTTTTCAATATAAAAGCCAATTTTCATTCATTTAAAAACAAAAACTTTATTGTTGAAATGATTAAAATCAATAAAATACTAACAAAATTTAGTTTTCCCTCCAGAATGCAAATAAAAAGTTCCACAAATTGTAGATATCGCCACGCCATACTTTTTTGATAATCCTGTAGCACTGCAATCACTCTTTAAGTGATCGTTAAGTGCTCACTGATGAAATGCAATCCTTATTGGATGTTCACCGTTTCGGGAGAGCACTGTATATATATAATAATCAGTATATACTATAGTTAAATTTCTTTTATCTCTAATATTAATTAAGAGCAACCTTTGACGCTTGTTATTTCCTTTAAAATCTTTTAGTATGTAAAATTTTGTAGAAAGCCAAAAGGTTTGTTTTATTATCTGGTTCAGTCAATATCTCATTCAATACAATCTGAAACAGTGTTATATAATCAGTTTAATCTGAAACGCACTCAGTGTAAATCATCTGTTTATTTTATTCTCTTTTATGGTGTTTTTTTTAATGCCTTGACAACATGTTCGAAAATATTTATAAAAGTAAAGTAACACTTTAAATAAGTGTTCGAAACATTATCTAATCCACTGTTGTTGACTGATAAAATTTGATGTGAATATTGAATGATAATATTGAATGATAATAATAAAAATAATAATGATAATGATAAGCTAACAAACATTCAGTTTAACCAAACAAGTTTTTATGCAGCTACAACTAAAATCATGTGATATATATTATTTATTAGATTTAATGTACTTTAGTATTAATGAACTTTAAGATTTAATACTAAATACTATATTAAACTATGCACAATACTTTACAGTTATATAAGTACATATGTATTCAATTTCATTCATGTCGTGTTACGTTAGCAGTTATTTGATACTTTTTATAAATTGTTCAACTGTTGCCCTATCTGTCATGTGTTTACTATATACCAGGTTGATTTTTCTCCACCGTTCCATTGCAATTGATTTAAATTTATTACTTCTCTTCCTTTTCCTCTTCTCCATTGGTTTAGTAATTATATCACCCACTCACAACCATTGTTATGCACGCTATCTAAATACGTTTCTACATATTGAATGCAAGTTAAATTAAAGGTGATTTGAAAGTTATTGAAACACTATTTTTATTGTAATTTTTGTCAATTAGTATCAATGCGTCAATTTGTTTGACTTCAGGTTTTTATTTTAGAAACTCTAATTAGCAAGGTTATCTTATTTTACATTCAATTCATATAATTGTGTCTATCCAATTGTGATTATTGTGTGAAATTATCTACAAAACTTTAATTTCCAAAATTTTATTGTTATGCTATTCTTATTAGTCTTTTTATTTGTTATTTTATTTTAGATTTAATTGTTTCTTTATAATCTTATTAATAAACCTGTGTTTATATTTTATATTCTTTCTCTCTTTAAGGGTGTCAAAAAACCTTTCGATCAGGTGATACGTGCCAACATCGGTGACAGCCATGCTATGGGTCAGCAGCCGATTACTTTTGTCAGACAGGTACATCAATTTAATTGAAATACGGGGAGAATATCATGTTATGTTACATCTTTATGCTTTATGGATATCAATCTGATGTCGCTATTAAAAGTTATGCTATGCTAAGTTTATGTTTATATTTGTTTATATGTCTACATTTCAAAGTTATGTTTATATTTGGTGTTAATAGATACTTGATACATATATGTACGTATATTGCACATATGCGCATTTCTCATTCATCGTTTATTTTGTAGTTTTATTGCTTTGTTTTTATGGTGTTAATTATTGCAACAGTGATACTTAAAAAATGTTATTGCTTTCTAAGTTGAAACTGTAACTTCTTCAAGCCGAATGAACGAATCTCTCTTCGCTATTCGCTGGAGAAAATATGTGCATTCAATATTTCCTAGCACTCAGTTATTTTTCAATTTAAATATGCATCTTTATAATTGTGTATATGTTATAATAAATTAATCTATATCTATATAATTTTGTAATCTCCAAAGATATATTCTCTTTTCAAAGACTCTCATATTCTCTCTGAAGATATTCTCGAATGTACATGTTGTGTATATTCGAATGTATTCTCGTATGTAAATACATTTATCTCATATTCAAACAGCAAATAATTCTGAAAATGCATCTTTTACAAGCATTTCAATGCAAATTCGTTTAAATGTAGTCGGCAATTTAAATTAAATAAACAGCCAGCAGAATAAGTTTCTGTGTGTTCATCCAGTGACACAGAATCTCATAGACAACTACTCACAAAGGCACAGTTAGATGTGTTCAGATAACAGTATGTGTCCACGACGTGTGCACATTTGTGTCCAAATGGAAACATAAAAGTGAGAACAGAAAACTTTTCGAAAGTATTTTCAAATTTAAATACTGGTTTTTGAAAAACTTTATTTTATATATTTATTTATTATTTCCTTAATATGTATGAGTATAGATTAATCTTAATAGATGACGAGATAGATTGTAATTGTAATCGATTCCTTTTGCTTTAGTGAACCTATTTCCTAACATTATCTCTCTCTCTCCATTTCTCTTTTAATCACCGCTCGCATTCTTATCATAGCTGCTGGTTTTATGCATGGAACCGAAGCTTTTGTGTTCCCCCGATTTCCCAGAGGATGTTAAAGAGCGAGCGAAATGCATCCTTAGCGGCTGTCAGGGTGGTTCAATTGGATCCTATACCGATTCGGCCGGCATAGCAGTCATACGGAAACAAGTTGCTGAATATATTAAAAATCGTGATTGCTTAGATTGCGATTGGCAAAATGTATACCTCACCGCAGGAGCGACACCCGGCATCAAAAGCATAATTTCTCTCATAAAGTAAGTTTATCCTGATTTATTTCGCCTCAATTTCGATCCGTTTCTTGCTTGATCTCTGCAGTTGAAATAGTTTATACAGTCTCTGAAACAAACTCTTTTCTTCTTTGTTCTCAGCTGTGACAAGAAGGGTAAAAAGCCTGGTATTATGGTACCCACTCCTCAGTATCCCTTGTATTCGGCTACGATTGCAGAATACGGCATGGAAAAAGTGAACTATTATCTGGATGAGGATCATAATTGGGGCCTCGATAGAACCGAGCTGCAACGTTCGCTCGATGAGAGTAGAAAAGTGTGCGAACCACGTGCCATCGTTGTCATAAATCCGGGCAATCCAACGGGTCAGGTTCTGACGCACGCCAATATTTGTGAGATCATCAAGTTTGCGTACGAAAACAAATTGTTCCTGCTTGCCGATGAAGTCTATCAGGACAACGTGTATGATAAGAATTCCAAATTTTACTCCTTCAAGAAGGTGATGACAGAAATGGGCGCCCCCTACAAGGACATGGAGCTGGCCAGTTTTCTGTCTACCTCAAAGGGTTTCCTGGGTGAATGCGGTATACGTGGCGGTTACATGGAACTCGTCAACATGTGTCCCAAAGTCAAAGCTATGTTGACCAAATCGCTGACAGCATCGTTGTGTGGAACGACAGCTGGTCAGGTAGCGGTCAGTGCGTTGGTAAGTGCGAGTATACATAGTAAAAGGATAGACCATTTCTTAAACGTTTAGGAAATTTATTAAGATGGAATTATACAATTTTATGGACATATTAATTATCTATTATTTATTCAGGTGAATCCCCCGCAACCCGGAGAACCATCCTACGATCTGTACCACTCGGAGAAGCATAAAATTTTAGATTCGCTCAAGGAACGAGCTGAGCTCGTCTACAAGACACTCAACAGTTTCGAGGGCTTCAAAGTGAATATCATACAGGGTGCTATGTATGTTTTTCCTCAGATTATCATTCCACCGAAAGCAATTGAGGCGGCCAAAGCGAAAAATATGACGGCGGATACTTTTTACGCTTTCGAACTGCTGGAATCAACTGGTTAGAAAAGTCGTTCTGCCTTCGATTCTCATTTTTAATTTTTGTTATGCTTTATTTAAGGCGTTTGCATCATTCCCGGCAGTGGTTTCGGGCAGAGACCGGGTACGTATCACTTCCGAACTACGATTTTGCCGCAGACCGAACAGCTAAAAATAATGATGGATAAATTTGGAAAATTCCACTCCGAATTCATGAAGAAATATAAATAAATAAATACAAACATAATGCATATATAAATTATGATGAATTCTTAAAAATCTGCAAAACTATTGCAAATGTATACACTAAATGTTGTTGATAAATAGAAGAAAATCATATTTATAAAATAATAGAATGAAAGTGCTTCGGAAAACGAAAAAAGAAATGTGAAAAAAGAAACCGTTTTGTGATTAATATTGAGAACTTGAAAAAATACGTAATTGTGTTCAACTGAAAGCGAAAATGAAGGAAATTAAAAGCTAGTAAATTAATGAATTTATAATTCGAATTTTAATCTTTCGTTTTTTAAAAGAAACGAAAAATATAAATGAAATTAAAAACTCTAAAAACTAATAAATATCAAAGGAAGTTTAACTTCTATTAAATTTGCTTTCGGTGTGCTTTTTAGCCAATCTTTCTTTGTTCTTATAAATACTAAATTGAATTAAATTATTTTTGTATGCAAATATATACATTATATAGAATAGATATATTAAAATCTTTGTTATGTTATGTTATGTAAAGCAAAATCATACTTTTATGTAGTTTTTAGCAATGTATGATTAATAAAAATATAAATAAAATAATGTTTCTTTTTTACTTGTAATTTTATTTTTATTATAAATGAAATCAAATTTTAACATATTCAATTCTATAAGAAATAAACTTTATTTATGGCTTAAAATGTAATGAAAATTGTAACAGAAAATTATTTACTGTATATAAATTAAATTTGTTGATAAATAAATAAAAATATAGAACTTTCAAAACTATTTTTTACTAAATTACGATAATGAAAGAAAATTACATTTATAGATAAATTAATAAATTGATAGAATTAAAAAATATTGAACCGTTTTTAGGTTTCGATTTAAAATATAAATTTACAATTTCTTAGAATTTTACTTTTAATAATGTATTGTGTATATAGTTTTTTTTCATTTTTTACTTATACAATTTTAATATTTGAAATTAAATAAATTTAGGTAATGAATAAATTCATTTGGGTTAAATAAATTTGTATAAATTACACTCACTTTTTACTTAAGTTTAATAATTATAAACACTACATCAATAAAAATAGATTTCATGATTATTTAGCTTAAATGGTACATAGTGTGTGATAAATTGTGTTAAATTTTCTTAATAGTTTTCATCTTTTGCTTTCCGTGGAGTTGGACATGTTACAATTAATTAAGTTTACTATTAAATATATATGTAAGGTTTAAGTTTTAGCGGTTTAAAGGAATAAATTAAACGAGACAATTTAAACAATTGCTTTCGACTTAATCGCTGTTCTTCATTCGTTTCACAGGCCCTTCGCTACCCTGCGAATTGGAATCTTCGGAAAATGGCATGCTGGAGACAAAGTCGGTGGCACCCTGCGAATCGCTGACCATGGAAAAACCTGCAAAAGCGAGGAAGTAGCGAAAAAAAAATATTTACATATGCATTTTAAATTATTATAAAAAACCTACGATTTTTATAGTAAATTAAATTAAATGAAGACTTTTAAACAGAGATCACAAGAGAGATGAAAAAGCTAAATCACAAAAATACAAGTTTTACATGAAAAAAAACAGTGACGCTCTATAAAAGTGTGATCTCATTGAATTTCCCCAATTCTATAATCTATAGCTTATGCTAGAAAAGTTATAGAAAAATCTTGTGATCTCTAGTTAAAGGAATACTCCAATATTTCAACGCAATGATAATAATAGACATTCGGAATGCAAACATTTCTTTGCTGCTCTACGCGTGCGACTCACAAGTGTTTGAATCCTCCGCCGTGAGTCCGCCATAGCTGGGTGTTATTTGTGGCGGAGTCGGCGTTCCCTTCTGCGAGTTCTCCTTGTCGTTCTTGGAGATGTTGGTTTTCTTCTTTTCCAAACTGGAGATGGGCACCCATTTGTAGATTTTCATTGTTGTATCGCCGATGGTTACCCATTTCTTTTCCCTGCAATGACAATACCATTTATGTATAAACAAATATAATGAAATATCCATTTTTATTTTAAATACTGTGACTAATGTCACATAAATACTTACCAATGTCGAACCTTATCAACCGCTTGCATTACGCGCTTGATGTCATCCTTCGCTCGGCTGCGTGTTTCCGCGCGAACACTTCTCGACATTGTTTCAATTTTTATTTATTAGTTTATAAAAAAGTGCAGTTAGGTATTTCTTTGTACTACTTGTTAGAAAATTGTTTTAATAGCTTCTCTCAGCATTACAGGGCAACGAGATGGACGATGTAAACACGAATTAGAATTTGACGAAAATGGCCGCTGGTGTGCAGTTGATTTTTCCAATGACAGCTGGTAAATTTAGGATGGTTATATAGACAATTTTTATTTACACGCTCGAACTTGCATTACTCCTTTATTAGTTGATAAAAGTATGTGTCGGAAATTTCGAAATATTGAATACGTTTACTCTTTCCAGAGGAATGAATTTAATAAATAACATAATAACTATACCATTTAAACGAGTTGCATATGTCCATTTATAAGTGACATCTATAGCAATAACGCAAAAAGCAAAAATCGATATTTCCTAACGTCAAAAATAACGAAACTTTTATGGATGCGTTCGAAGATAAGAAGAATTGATTTATTGCATTAACAAAAGAAGTTGTTCACAAATTTCTAAAATCTAGAGGTTTTGGAAGTTAAGAATAGTTCCTTTGGACCTTTTTTCATTTTCCATCTTTACTTTACTCTTGTAATTTTCCTTCTTCCATTTCAATTAATTTTCAACAATTTCATGTACATTCTGGAGTTTGTATCTCATTATTTCGTGTTTTTAATTCTTTTTCATTTATTTGATTGAGAAATACCGGAACTGATTTACTGTAGATGTGGCGCTCCGATTTCCTTATTGATTTCATTGTTGTTTCTCACGGGAACTTTCCCAACAATAATAATTCTTGTCGGCCTTGTCTGGTTTCCGAGTTATAGCGCTTTGAAGTTTGAACATTTCAGATATACACATATATCTTATTCCTAACGTTGGAAAGGCATTAAAATTATGTTTCATTTATGTTAAACCACATTTCATCTATAAATGTTTACCTTAGACGAAAAATTACATTTTGTTTTTAGTAGATATTTTTAAAATTCTTTAAAATTAAACTTTTTTCTAAATACTAAATTACATACTCACCTCAATATGAAGAAAAGACAGTCTTAACTTTACATACATATATGTATTTATGATCAGAACCGGTAAAAGGTTTTCGTAGAAGATGCACTTTAAAACTAACAAGTACATAACTTAAAAATTGAACTATCAAAGTTTTTGCGTATTCTTTTTTTCAGGCAACCATGCAACTTTTTTCTCGTTGAACTGCCGACTGAACGAAACAAAACGAACTGCCAAACAAAAATCCAATTTTTTCTTTGCGCAGACAGGTGAAAATGAGAAATGAAAAACCTACGAAATGCAAAGAAATCGAACTGTGGAAGTGAAACCGAACGGACGACAACGAAGACGTCGAACAACGCCAATGACAATTATGGAAGAAGTGGTAAAAGCAGTGCATGACAAAATCGAAATTTTCCAACCAAAATAGAAAATTCACGGTGAACAGACGTCGCGATACATTCAGAGTTAAAAAATTTATAATTAAATTAATGTGGAAAAGTGAAGTTGGCAGAGAACAATTGCAGGAAGTCGCCAGAATTGTGTAGAAAGAAAACCAGGAGACGAGTGTGAAAAAGTGACAAAAATCGTGTGTGTGTGTTTGCAAGACTTCTCGGCTGCAGCAAATATGATTGGAAAAGAGTCTTTAATACAAAGAGGTTTGTCTGTTGCTTGACGTTCTTTAAGAAATGGTCTAAAAGTGAAAAGTTTTGAAAGAGTTCCATGAAAATTAAGCACAAGTAAACGTAATAAAGTTAAGTAAGAAAATGCGAAATGCGAGAAAATGTTCACACAAAATTGTCGCTAATGCAAAGAGGCATCAGAAAGGGAAAACGTATATAACCAGTGTATAATATATACATAATACATAATATTATTGCCATATGCATGGATGATATATAGATGCATGTTGAAAAAAGGAGTGTGTTGAACGAATAAGTACTCCAGAAACAGACGAAGAAGAAGAAAGAGAAGAAGAAGCAAGCAAAATAAATAAATATATAGATTCCAATAAAATTTTAAACAAAATTTAAAAACAAACAAATCACAAAATGCCATTATTAAATAATAATCAATAACTATATTTGGTTTCACATGCTATTGTATATATAAAAAGTTGGATTATTTTAAAAGAAGAAGAAAGTGTAGAAAAGCAAATGTTTGTGTCAAATGATTTTAATTTTTAACTAAAATCCAGCGCACGATCTACCTATTCCCCTCTTCTCCCTCCTGCCATATATTTGGATTATTCTTTTTACCTTCAAACAGTGGCACTGATTCACACTCGAAACACAAGGCCACCATCGAATAACATCATCCATCCTTGACCAAAGCCGCCGTTGTTGTTGCTCTGTTAATAACTTCGTCTGTTGCCACTCCTACTGTTGCTGCCGCTACAAACACAACAACTAACCACCTTCGATACTCTGCTAGCGCCGTCTCCAAGATGCCGAAATGCGATCTGAAGACGCGTTACATTCCTGCGACATTCGCATGGATTCTACTGCTTTCCACCACGTTTCTCTTCTTCTTCTATCCGTAAGTAATGATTATGAAAAATTATACAAGAAATTATACTAACTAGAATAACAGCAAGTTCTAAAAAGGTGTTTTTATAAATTTATGAAATTTGATATCGCGTTTCTGCTTTTAATTATGTAATACTACTCGTGCATTATCTGTGATAACACTTGTTATTTATATAACTTATTATTATCTACATAACTTAAAATTATCAGTAATTCTACCAAACTCTGCAAAAAAGATTATTTTTCAGTATATTTGCACTACAGCTTTTACTTTAATTTCGTTTTATTTGAGTTGCAAAGTAAAATGATCATAAATGAAACTATTCTTGAAATGCAATAGATCTTAAATTGAAATACAAAGCTACAAGAGTAGAGAACATTTTTTAATAGTTTATTTATATCTATTCTACATTTTGGTTATTTTGTAATCTGTTTCAAAAAATAATTAATTTTTAAAAAATACTTTCTCAGCGCTTATAATCATTTAAAAATTTACTTATTTATTTCGTTTAATAAGTTATTTATTTACTTATTCATTTATTTATATTCCCTTCTATTCTTTTAACGATTTTAATATCACTCAAGCATAAGTAATAAATGTTTCTGTTCTCTTCTTTTTTATATAGTATATAGCTATATATCGTTGTATATACATATGTATGTACATTGTAGCTATATAGGCAGGGTTCGGAAAAGGCTCGCTCTTGCTCGCTCTTTTCCGCTCTAGCTCGCTCTTTCAAGCTCGAAAGAGCGTTTGTTTTCAGGAGCACGAGCGAGCAGGAGCGGCAAAAAAAATTTTCAAGCGCTCCTGCTCGCTCGAAAGAGCGTTTGTTTTCAGGAGCACGAGCGAGCAGGAGCGCTGGAAATTTTTTTTTGTCGCTCCTGCTCGCGAGTGCGAGCGAGCAAGAGCGAGCATTTCCGAACCCTGTATATAGGTGAATGTTTGCGTTACTTGTTCTTCCTCGTTTGGCTTTTAAAAATATTTTATATTGTATTTTTATGTCTTCATAAAAAAGATCACAACAGACATTTTATGCGTTGCGTATTCATTCAGAAACTAAGGGCCAGATTTTCAATGAACGATCGACGTGATTCTCCGTGACTTTGCTTTGTTATTATTACGAAAAGAACAACAAACACATAGCAGAGATATCAACAACGAGAAAATAACAAAGCAGAGTCACGGAGAATCACGTCGATCGTTCATTGAAAATCTGGCCCTAAGTGAAAACTGAAATTAAACGACAGACAGTTCTGACGATGAAGAAGAGAGATTTTCCCCCCGTTCCCCCGTTTGTTCTTTGTAACTACTTTAGGACTTTCATTCAAATTAATTACTATAGTTATTAATACACGTTGTTGCATAAAAATCTTCAACATCCTGTTGGTAAATGCGACATCACTGCTTTTGTTATACCTGCAGGATCTACAAAGAAACAATTATTCTGCATTCAAATAGTACTCCCGTATATTGCCCGTATATACTCCTTATATATCCACATATATATGTACTTTATAGTTACCCAAAGTGGGCACATTGTTCTGGAAGATAACACAATTGATTAAAACTATCTACTCATTTATTGTGTATATCACTTTGCATTGAAAATTGTTCAACACAGATATAATGAAAACAGCTCATTTAGTGTTTATTATCTTTTCTAATAAGGCAGAAATCTTTTGGATAGCAAAAACAGCTGTTCTGTTTAAGCTAATTCTATCCGATATACATATGTTTAAGAACTTATCAACATTCGTTTTTAATTTAATGACATTTCTCTCTGACATCTCTAAGTTCCTCAAAAGCAGAAGACAAGTTTGCAATCAATACACGCTTCAATTAATTAAGACAAAAAAAGCAGATCGATTTTCAGTTGAAATAGTTGAGGCTATAATGTTTGAGGAGAAAGAGCTTTAAAACAGAAAGAAATGCGAGTTAAACTATTTCATATTATTTAAAATTTTATGTAAATTGGGTTTTTTTTCCCAAAAGAATAATTGAAGTTGTTTTGTTATTTCGTTTTAATTTAAATATTTGTATGAAAGAATAGTTTAAGTTTTGTTATTTATTATTATTTTAAATATGCAATGAATTAAAATACATTCTTATGCAAATAAACTCCTTTCTCCGAAAAACCTTTATTTCTAAATATGGACACTTTTATTTGTAAATGGACACATTTTTCTGAAGCAGAGGACACTCTTAATTTAATGTTAGCGGCAACACTGGCAACTAGAGATTGAAATTATTTTGTTTGGCATTTATTTATTAAAAATCATTTATTTTAAAGAAATTAAATTTAATGGGGAAAAAGCTTCAGTTTTTATTGTATGAAATACATCGTTGTTTTACATAGCAATCAGAGAAAGCAGGTTATTGTGAAGAATAAATGGGTTAAAATTATTTATCCAGAATAGAGTAATCTGAATAACTCAATAAATAAATTTGTGTTAACTAAACATTGAATTTAGTTATCTTGTTATTTCGTTTGAACAGAAAAATTTATATTTATTACTGGAATGTATTGAATGAACATTTTAAAATAATTTTTCATCGGCTTCAAGTGAGTTTTCAAGAGGCTTTAGTTATGTTTATTTTTCGCTTTGTTTAAATACATTTTCAGACTTTTTCCCGTTGTATTTATTTATGCAAATTACCCAAAAAGTTTCATTGAGATTAGTTTCTTCCTTGATTCGTTTATCTAATGTTCATGACTGGAAATTCATATGTATTTGCACCAGATACATATATGCTTATGAATTATATGTATTAGTAATAGTAATTATTTATACAATACAATCATTAATAGTAATCATCATTTTTCTTGCTAGTACATAGATAATGTATGTGTTTTAAGGGGGTGTGTAAGGGGAGTTGTTGTTATTATTTGCCGCCGAAATCTCAAAATTTGGGTTAAGTAAATTCTTTTGTGTTTTTCAACATATTGAAGAAGCAAATACTATTTATTTGCTTCTTGATTGACGGAAACGACCTTCACAAATCTATACTTTTAGATTTTCAGTAAATTGACTGGCGTTTATAATCTTCCTTGTCTTCTGATTCTTTATACATAGAAGAAAGGAAAATATTCTATTTTAGCAAAAAATGTCTAACACAAACATTTAGATTAAAGATGACACAGTCTTTTTAAACTAATCAAGCTTTATATATAATTTTAGCGCAGACGGAAGCGACTTTAATCGATTATAGTTTGTGTAGTTGCCGAGATAATGTCCGAACTCGTTAAAAGCTATATATTGTTTCACCTTTTCCAATTGTAATTCAATCAAGTTTAGTTCAGAAATCGTCAAATATAGTTCAGAAATTTTAAATTGTACAGAGATTTTTCCGGATAAGATTCCTTTTAAAATTTCTAGGTATATAGAAAGGAAAAACAATTCAATATTCGCGATTCGATAAAATTTATTGTTTCGTATTAGAATATGATTAATAATAACTGATATTATAATATGAAACTAGACTCATTCAGAGCTGCCGCTGCCAAGGAATGGATCGCTACTGTTATTATAAGTCTTCCACTTCTGACAATGGCAATGTTCTGAATGACCTTGTCTTTGGGTGCGATAATGAGCCCTATCACACTTCTATGGAATCTGCAGTGGCGTCAAATTCGCATGACTACTATTTACAATATCTGAACTACAATGGAAGATTTTTGAACTAAATTAGACGATTTCTGTATTAAATTTTATGAATTCTGAAATGCGATCGAAAAACGTGTAAATTTACCGGTTTATGAGGTCACTTTGATGTAAGTATCTCGAGTTTCTTGAAGTTTAACTGTTGTGGTCGAGGTATATTTGAGGGTATATCAGTAGTTCAAGCGATTTAGTAGACGTTGGTAAAGTGTGGTAAAAATAGGCTCAATATATCTAGTTGATAGTTGTCTGTGTGTCAATTGAATTCTATAATCTGTTATCTGCTGACTTCAGTTCAAATTTGGTACAGATTTTAGTGGATATTGTTGGTTAAGGGGGGATCTTCTCCTGGATTTTTCCCTTTTGGTTTCAATACCTAAGCATGGCAGTTGGTCAAAATATTTAAAGCTAAAGTTGATGTGAATACCCCCAAATTATTGTAATATTCGTCATAATTCATATGTATCATAAATGAATGACTCACGAGACATTAACTCATGTTATGTTTTCATAAATAGCTGCTTTAGTAACTAAGTAGTTTAGTATTTCTTATCAGTTGATATTGAATTCTTTATAAAAGAAAATAAAAAAAATTGTGCTCTATTATTTAACTATATATTAATATTTGAACTACTCATTTAAATTGTGTGCAAGTATTAATTTAAGGTAGAAAAGAAAAATCGAGGAAAAACCTGTCAATCGGAAATATTTTATTACAATAAAAATAAAGTCAAAGAGCGTTACACGCGATGAATAATAATTGTATAGAAGGTTAAAAATATCAATCAAATCATCAAGTCTGAGAAAAATAGAAGCAGAATAGTGAAAATATACATTTCCACTAGAATACTTGTCAATGCATTAAATAATTCTAGTAGATACAAAGTAAATGCGTCCCATTAAATAAGTAAGAATGCAAAAATTATCATCAAACAACTAAAAATTAAATGAAATCTTTGAACCCTGAACAAAAGTTAGAATTAATAATAATAATAATCAATAATTAGAGAACCTGTTATAAAAACTACTGATTGAATTGCTTAATGGTTATTTGAACATCCAGAACAAGAACAACAACAACATCAACAACTATAATAAGAGGGTAACTAGAGGGTTATTATGTTCTTTTCCCCCCTCTTTTTATTGTGCTTAATGTTGATGGGCTTTCTTTTTGTGTGTAATTCTTCGTCGAATTAACTTTATTACACTTTGTTCAACATGACTTTTGAAGGTAAATCAATAAAATAGATCGTAAGTAAAATAGTAGTTAACCTAAAAGAAGCGAAAGTAGCAGAAATAATAAAAAGCCACTCAACACGTAGAACAAAACGTATAATCATCCGACCATCGACCACTAAAACAAATGGTAAAAATTAAGCAAAGTTAGGACGAAACTGTCACTTTTTTAATTTATAAATTATAGGCCATTGTTAATTAATTATGGTCAATAATAATAAGTATTTACTCTTTAATATTAGTTAGAAACTCTGGCGGAAGACCAAAAATAGTGTCAGTGAGTATAGAAAAGATTCCACCGCGCGTAGTCTCTCTTATTTTAAGTTAGTAGCTAATGGATTTTTGTAGCTTTAAATAACGATGGTAACTTTAAATGAAACTAAAGGCAATTGACGAACCTGACAGTGAGTTAAGTTAAGAGTGAAAGAGAGATATAGAGAGTGTGTGAGAAGGAGAAAGATAGAGAAAGAGGCAGAGAGAGTGGCCGAGTAAACAGAAGCGTCCAAAGCAGAGGCCTTTGTACACTCAAGTGCACTTATATGGGTAAAAACTCCCTCATTCTCAGCATTCAATCTGTCCGTATCTGACCCGCCCCTTCTGACCACTCACACACACACACACACACACACACACACACACACACACATACAAATTATTCAATCCATGAACTCTGCGGTCTCTGGGAAGACCTGTCACAATAATAAACACGCGTTAAAAGCGACTGGGAGCGTGTATAACTCAATTGAATTGATGCCTGGCGCTCTAGCTGACCCTGGCCCTGTCATAGTGGAAACCCTGACACAAGTACGCCGGCAGCGAAAACCATTGAGCTGAAAGCAGCAACAACATTTAGGCACCAACAGCAAAAAAGACACCCACCATCAACGAAAACTGCAACAATCGTCCACAGCAACAACATCCGTCACGAAAATAGTACGGCTACTTCTACTGGTGCAAAGGTTTACCACAACCGTCATCACCACCATCAGTACCAGCACCACCGACGCCTTCGCTTGCGTCTCACGGGATTCTGGCTGAGTTCTTGCTGAAAGCATTAAAGCCGCTTGATTGAACTGAAACAGCTGAAGCGCAACCATGTCGACCGTCGTCAGTAGTGACGATGAGGGTAGAAGAAGAGGAGGTGGTAAAGAAGCAGGAAGAGAAGGCTAATAAAACCGATGATGATGATGGTGATGATGACAAAATGAAAAAGTCTACAAAACGTACTCAACTCTGAGGCCTGAGCCTTTCTTTCGTGGCTTTTGTTATTGTTGCCATGACCTTCCATACAAATACAACTGTAGGATTGACATATATACACAAACACACACACACAGATTAACAAAGTTAAACCATCCCACATTCACACTTTACACTTGTTCAAAGTTTCTTGATTTACTTTGATTTAATTGAATTGTATTTCATTTCAATTGTATTTCATTGAAAAAGTTTATCGAATATCGGAAAATTTTGCACATTGTAGCATTGTGTTAAAAAAGTTGGTCTTTAGTGAAAACTTGGCCTATAGAAATTGATTTTTGTTGTTGTTGTTTTGTACAATAATTTAACGTTTATATATTAAAACTTTTTGTGGCCAATTTTTACAATTTGAGAAAAAATCATCTTAAAGCTACAAAACTAATTTTTAGATAGTTTCGGTTTAATTAATAAGTTTAAATTAATTTTTTATTTTTTACAACTCAAAATTCTAATGTTTCATAAATTATTCATCTATAAATATACAGAGAAATCTATGTACATACTTCTGTTTGTTCCACTGTAGACTATAAAATAAATCGAACTTATGAGAACATAATCAAAGTGAATATGATTACAAAAAATTCCAAGTGATTTGCATAAAACTCAGTCTCGTTGATATGCACAAAAACATTAAACAAACGCTGCCATAGACACTGTAATGTGCGGTCCAGACCAGGCCAAAATCAAAGGCAAGCCTGCGGCAGAGACAATAACATGGCCAAACACAAGATCAGCTCATTAAAAATGTAAACAGCCAAATAAAATAATTAATTAATTGTTGCTGTTCTTCCTTCAAACACAAGCATTCATACACGGTGTGTTTTTCGATATCAAACTCTTCCTGTTTCAAGTTTGTTCGTCTTTCTGTTCACTTCATTCAATTCTGAGGTAAAAAAAAACCGAGAGAAAATTTAAAGAGACATTTTTAGAAATCGTCATGGAAAATAAAATTAAATGAAACTGCAAAGAAGTGTAGCAGAAAATAATTGCAGCTGTGCGTCGTTCAGTAAAAATAGAATAAATTAGTTTTATTTATATACAAGTGTATAGGGTGGGCCATCAACTGTTCCTTCTTTATAAAATTGCTTTTGTTTAAAAAACTCGAAATTTAAAAATTTTTAAAATACATTTTTAAAAATAAAATTTTAAAAAGAAACCAGTTGAAGGCCCACACTATTTATGTATGTATGTATATCAGAAATATATACCGAAAGGGGGAACAACCAGCATCAAGATATTCATAATTACAAAGTTAAACTAATTCGCTGAAAAAACCCCCTTCTTCCCACTTCTTTTTTTATACTTATAAATAAAACAAAAGGAGCGTCACTGAAACTTGGTTGGTTCTTTAAATAAAGTTCTTTTATTATTGTTGATGTTGTTACACGAATCATTAAGAAGCAAAAAATTGAAAGTTCAAAAGAAATTAAAACACAAAAAATGTCCATAAATAAATCAGACACGTACTATAATACATCTCACATTAAAAACAAGTGACAGACATCACTAGAGTCACTCACAATAAATAAAATTTTTGTTTTTTGAATAACTCTTTAGCATGATTAAAAAAAGGAAAAATAAAACAAAAACTGATGTTAGGAAAACTAAAAACGAATCACAAATTACATTTTTTCACTTTTCTAAATTATAAAACTCATCTTTGCTGTTTTAATGCAATTCTTTTGGTTCTGATTTATTTTTTCCCTTTTTAATTGTTTAATTTTAATTAAAAATTAAAATTTAAAAAGCTAAAAAGTACGAGCGTTGATTGATAAGTTGGAAACACGCTTTATATGCGTCGCTAGTAACTACTTGTTATGTTTGTTGTGAAGTATGTTCTTTTAGACGAAAAATTTTTATGATATTTGGTTGAAAAGTTTCTTAATTAGCGTCGTTTTTGTAAAGTCGCTGTTGAATGTAAAAACGTGCTTTGATTGAATACTTTAGTTTAAAAGATTTGTTCACATCAAACGCTTTGTGTTGTTTTAAGTATGTTCAGGCTCGCTGCTGGTTGTATCGATCGATGGGAACGCACCCATCGATGAGGAAGTTTTGTTTGTGGTGTTAGAAGGTTAACCTCCATGGAGTTGACACTTATAATTTTTGCCTTTTGTGTAACACTTCACCACGTGAGTTCCATTGTGAAGTAAAAGCAAATTAATCAATAAAGGAGGAAAAATACAAATAAAAATAGGAGATTTCCGTATTGCTGCCAATCGACATCAAATGGGTACAGTGTTAGGTGAACATGCACCTGAATATACAGCATTTTATAACTGGACAAATGAATTTAAACGTGGCCGCATAAACACAAGGGATGCTGAACGTTCAGGAAGACCAAAAGAGACCTAACAAGACCAGAATTTATGGGAAAAGGCTATGAAATATTGAATAGAATGTGTACACAACATCATACATCATTGCGGCGATTCATAACGGTTGATGATGGATTGATCATGGTTGTACCACTACACGCCAGAATAAAAAAAATGGTTAGAAGAGCTCCAAGGAAAGCTTAAGTTTTTGCATCAGCTAGTAAAGTTATGGCCACTGTCTTTGGGGATGTACAAGGCATAATATTCATCGACAGAATACGGAGAAGGGTAAAAAACATCACAGGTGAATCATATGCATGATTATTAAGCACAAAAAAAATAAACAAAGACGGCCACATTTGAAGGAGAAAAAACTGCTCATGAATACATCATGACTGTTCCATCGCATTCATCATGGAACACAGCAAAATTTGAATGAATTGCGTTTTGAATTGCTTCTTCATTCACCATATTCACCTGAGGTGACTTTTTCCTATTTCCAAACATGAAAAAATGGTTCGGTTTAAAGAGATTTGGGTCAAATGATGAAGTAAAAGCTGAACGAACGAATTTTGAGAAGGTTGATAAATCACATTCTAATGGTGGTTTAATGAAATTGGAACAGCATTGGATTAAATGTATTGATCGAAAAGAAGACTACGTTGAAAAATTAAGTGAATTTCTTTTAAAAGAATTTATGGTTACTATTTCATTCTAAAGACTTGAAGGTAATGTTTACCACCCTCGTATGTTTGCAAAATTATGATATTTAAGACTATAATTTTATAATTTAACTCCTTTAGTTTTCTTATAAACTTATGACTTAAAAGTTTTCTGTTATTATATCGAAATATGTATTACGAAATTGTTGTTATAAAAAACTACCTCAGATCTGTTTCCAATCCACAGTATTTGTTGTCTGTATGCGTGCCATGCGTACGTTCATTGTTCTTTTCATAGCGATTTCAACAGCGAATGCCAACAACATTTTATAAAATGTGCTTTTTATGGATGCTGGTGGGTGTGTTTTTTTTTATTTTTTTTATTTAGATTTTCTGTGATGTTGAAGGTTTCTTGTGAGTAAAAGCGTTTTGGACTTTATTCAGTTCAAATTCGATTCGTTTTCTTTAGAATTTTATACACATTGTTATTTATTATTTGTTTTTGCTCTTGTTTTTCTTTTAGTTCTTGTATTAAAAAAAGAATCTAAAATTTTATTTTTATGCTTATGTAGTCAATGGATAGATAAATAGAGAAAAAAAAGATTAAAGAAATAAATTCTCTTTTCCGGAACAAAGTCTCTTACGTAATTTGACAATCAAACTTTTGCTTCATTATAATTTGATTTATAACTTTGTAAAATTTAAAAAAATGTTATTTGTCTGAAGATAATATTAACCTAATGTTTAGAATAATTAAGACGAATTCAAGGCGTGTAACTCGCTCACTCTCTCATTCACTCAACTATCGCTAGACGTCAGCTCGAGTGGTTGTGTCGCATGTCATCTTGTTTCCCATGTTTATTTATAATCCACGCGTTACTCATCCAAATAATCAACCGTGTAGTCAATCTGAAAACTCTTTCAACTCCCCGAACGACAACGCAACGAAATAAACAACACTCATGCTTGAACGCATTTTAAGGAAGCCAAAAATTTATTATTATTATTATTAAAGCATCAAAAGAACACAGAAAAAACCGATTACGAGTATTTTTTCCCTGGCTTATGATTAGACTTAAGTACTTGAATATGAGAATGAAAAATTTTTAAATTGATTTCGCATTTATTGAAATACACCTGCAAAGTTTATAAACTTTTAGATGAAGTAATTTTATTCTTAACCTTCTTTATTAGTAATCTTATTAATACAAAAAGCATACTTAAAGCATACATTTATTATAACTTTAGGAAATACCCTTTCTCTTAACCTCTTAAACATATTGATGCTAGGGTATCCGATTCTTGTTAATAAGCTATACAAGAGCATTATTCTTGACCATTTAAATTAACAACCGAGAGGTGATTTATTAAACAAGATTCATCTATAATGTTTCTTTATTATACTCTCTAAATAAGTTTCCATAATTGTTAACCATTAATGTGAGTAAAAGCAGAATGATTTATGGTTTCTTAAGGGCAATGAATTAAGGCTAGTAACGAACCTCCATTAATGTTGTTCTTCCCAACAATGATTTCTAGAAATTATTAAATAATAAAACAAATAATTTTTGTACTGATTTATTGAAATAATAATATTGAAATAATAATAATCTGTGTTTTGTGATAGATTGATTTGAATAAAAGAGCTTCTTTCCGTCGTCTCTTTATAATAATTTTTTCTGATATACGATAGTATATAAGTACTGTAACTGTACTATTGACGAGTATTATATACATACACACATATTGTACCACAGTAATGTCTGTGCGCTCAAAAAGCTTTTTTCCAAACAAAGCAAGTGCTAATATTCTTTTGTTTAATCTTCCTCTAATCATGGTTAATTGAAACACCAGACACCAGCAGATCCCGCAGGATACGCATTCTTCCGGTATAAAAATTTCTATCCTCGCACACACGCATACACACACACACACACTGATATTTACAGAAATGCAGCATTTGTCAAAAGAACAACCAACCAACCAATGAACCAAGAATTGCACAAACTTATCGATTGATCAGGCACATGCAAACATATGGGTACATCCACACACAAAAGGACATTGTTAGGGTATTGTTGTTGTTGCTTCTGCTGTTACTCTTTCTCTTTCTTGCTCGTAGCTTATCCATTCATTCAGCTTATCCTTTGAGAGCGTGTCTAGAATTTCTTTGTCCTGCGTTCGCCTGAGTTTTGAATTTGCGTGATTTATTTTATGCCAACGTTTTAGTTACACACATTTTAACGATTGGTATCTCTCTCTATGTTGTAATATCTTTTTCTTCTCTACTTTCTAGCTTTTTCTCATTAAGCTGCTTTTAATAAATATAATATGTAGTTGTTAAAATTTTAAATTATAATTGGTTTTTAATGGTTGAGATCAATTTCTAAATTAAATTCTCAGAGCTCAAAATGCCAAAAATTATTATTTTAAAGTAGGCAAAAGCAAAAGCTTCGTCTAAGAAATATTTCAGCCGCTTTGATTAATGTTGTACTCAATAAAATACCAAATATCTACTGTCCCTATCGCTCTCTCTCTCTCTCTCTCTCTCTGTCTGTCTATCTCTCTCTCTCTCTATCTCTCTACCCGTTTGTAGCTTTTTATATTTTCAACACAATGTTAATGTTCAACAGAAAGATATTTATTGAAATATGGTATAAGTATTTATTATGTTTCAGGATATTTACTAAGTGAATATACGATATTAAATTTCCTTTGCGGTTAAAAACTCTTGAAAATTACATCCTAAACCTTTTTTGCGCAAACCACATCCACAGGGACTTTATTTTACTCCTTGGCATTTTTTAATATTATTTTTTACTCTTCAATAATGCTCTCTCATACTTACTTGTTTTGTTTTTGTTGTTGTTTCTGTTATTGTGGGTTTGTTTCGTTGTATTGCTAATGATGTTTCCTTTTGGTTGTCCTGAAATTTCTTGCTTGGCTTCGTTATTTTTTTGCGGTTGGGTAAAAGTATATCCTTCCCCTAGAGAGTGATCATTAAATACTTACAAAATCCTTCATCATTTCATTTATTCAAATGAAACGAAAGAACACGAAAAGTATATCATTCACATTAAACTTCGACCAGGGTATATTTTTCAGGTCTTTAATATAATAATATGTAAAATATAAAAATATTTAATATGTAAAAACGATGGTATAAAATAATAATTAATTCCTAGATTAAAAAAATTCCTTTTTCAAGTTTAATAAATATGAGATACAATTTTCTGAACGTATGTAAGAGCAGCCTTGGGTGGAGACACACCCACATATTAACACACATTCTGAAGGCAGTAATCAGCATGACCTGGTTTTCTAGTTGAACACAAGTTGAATATATTTTTACTTTAATAATTAAGTAGAAACTAGAGTTTATTTAGAGTTCGTTAGCCCATTTTAACCCTTTGACTAGAACTTATTTTTTACAAATTTTTTTTATTTAAATTGTTTTGTGTTTCATGTACGAGTATTGTATATGAACAAAAGTTAATAATTACTACAGTCTTTCCCTTTTTATTTTCAATTTCATGACGCTTTAGAAATAAATCCATTTTTGTCAAATGCACTCTGGTGACCTGAAAAGGAAACTAGTTCCAAGCAATAATAATAAAAGATTTGAAAACTTTTGTTGGTTCGTTGAGTTTTCTGGTGCTCTTTAGTTCTATATAAGTTATATAATATAAGACAAAAACAACAAGAACAACAATAATAATAAAAGTTAATGAGAGCCTTTTGTGTATTTCAAGTCGAGTAGAGTAAAATAACTAGAGTAGAGTGTATTATACAAAAGTCAGTAAGTTTCCAGTAAAAAGTCAGCAACGAAAACAAAGACAGAAACAAAAAGACAAAGACAACAAAAAAAAAAAAAAAGCAATAACATACAATTCGTTCAAACTCTTTTCGCCAAGAAATTATGAGAAAAACAAAGATTCTAGCTGCTGGTGGCAGATTTCATTCTTTAACAATGCTAAACACCCACACTACTTCACATTCCACTGTCCATCCCATCCCCCGTTGTGCTCTCATTTCCACGCGTTTCTCTTCACATCAACAGTAAAAGAGCACAACTTGTTAAAATAATAGTTCCAAGTGTCCTGGCTGGTTTTCTTGGCTGACTGGCTCCTTGAATTGGGAGCCTCTTCAAAGCTGCATCTTGTGCTTTGTCGAGTAAGATACTCAGTATATCCACATCAGAAAGAAGGAAGGAAGGAAGGATGGATAATAAAAGCATTTAAAATGAGTGCTTCCCAGTGGGTAGTTTCAAGATGTCTCGATATATGGAGCAATTCAGACCCCACAGCCAACTCGCCATCCCAGTCGCCGCTAACTGTTTATCTCTTGTATCGCTATGTAGGTGTGGTGGAACTGAGGTCTAAGGCGGAGTTACTTTCCACTTCTAACATACAATACAATACTCAATTTTCCTCTATTCTATCTTTCTCTTTCCTATATTTCTTTCCTTATTCTATTCCTTGAAGAATTTCTTTTTATTTTCCGTTTGCTATTGTACTGTTAAAGGAGACACTAGAGACAGACAGGCATAAGATTGTACTATGAGACTCGTACATTATAGAAGCCGATAATATGGCATTCACATTCTTTTATCCTTTTCTTTTTATTTATTTCCTTCTTTGTATTCCTCATCTTCTCCATCTGTCATCACGTTCAAAGGAAAGAAAATATTCATTTTAAGGACTCTCAGGAAACAGAAATTATTCAGGTGCTCTTGGAAATGACGGTTTAGATTTACGATAAGATATCTCAATTAAATGGACAGTTTTTTCTCAACGACAAATGAAGAACTCAAGGTGGAAAATTTAACTACATGACTAGTTAAGTTTTGGCCAGTTGGACTAGTTGGCCAATTTTACTCTTTGAAGCTGCATCCATTCATAAATCCAGAAATTGTTGAAATTGTTGTTGTGTATTTAGCATAAATTCAATTTGAATTCGAGATTTACAAATTCAAACCATAGTTCGAGGTTCTAAATACTTACCCACATAGCTTCGATTCATTCTACAACTATTTAGTGTAGTAGAAAGAGATAAAAGGATATCAATCTCCATATAAGGATAGTTTTTTTAAAATTATTTTAATTATCTGCACTATTTTCCGGTAGGAATTTAATGTATGTATGTCATTCAGTTAGATTTTTACACAAATTAATTTAAATGACAAATGTTGTTCATGTTCATGCTATACAAAGTTGTTACACTTTCGCCACAATACAAACAACATTTCATTTCCATATAAATAATGAAAAAAGAAAAATTAACACAATTAAAAGCAGCTCATTTCTAGAGCACACAACAGCAAGAAAACTAAAACATGTTAACAATTGCCAAGTTTTTCTTAACAAAGTGAAAATTATTGTCAACATGCTGCAGCGGCAACAACAACAACGTCGGTATAGTTGCAGTTAAACAGTTACTAACTATTCTATGAACACAATTGGTAAAAACAAGACCAACTGGTAAAATAACTCAAACAACAACAATAAATAAATGAATTCCATTAGTTTCATGAATTGTTGTTTCTGTTAAAATCTTATATGTTAAAATTTTAAAGTGACAAGTTGTATGGATTATGATTATGATGATGGTTCTTATAAAGGCTTCTTTTTGAATTATTTAATTTAATTCAATTTAAATTTTTTATATTATCGTAATTAATTTAATTATTTTTAAATTAATTGAAATATTTAATACAAAGAGAACCCAACCGATAGCCATCCCTTTATATTTAAAACTATTTTCCAATATTAAAATTGATAGGAATATAATATAATTAAGGTATAAATTATTAAGAAATATAATAATGTAATATTTTCCAATATTTTTTCGATTCGAAAACTATTCGATTTCTCAATAGTTTTTCGATTTACTCTAACTCAGTACTTGTTCCTTATTTTTTGACAACAACAAATTTCTTCTATTTGACTATACATATATTTAAAAATGGAATTAGTTTTTAGATGTATGTATGTATGTTTGTACACACAAATATGTGTGTTTGTGTATGTGTTTAATATTCGTATATACCTAAATCTTTCTTTTAGTATTCACAACGCGTTTTGCAAATTTGCAGATATATTCAAATGCAAATTTTATGTTCAAACAGCATACTAAGTTATGGAAATGTAATTTCTGTAAACAAATAGTTCGAGCTGAACTCAACGAATAGTTCATGATTGGAAAACATCAGCAACCAAAAAAAAAAATAAGAAATAAGAATATTTTCTATAGAAATAGAACTCTACTCTCTATAATCCGACAAATGTTTTGCAAGGCGTCGTCCGAGTACTGACAGAGACTTCTTGTAGTCCGGAATTTTAAATTTTAAATTACAGATCAAGAACATTTTCAAATCAACATCGAGAGATTAAATTATTTAATATTAAGTATTTATTTTTTCGGGATCTTCAGGATCTTAATCAGCATCACTTCTTGAATAAATTTGGCAGTCTGTTTATCGTCCGTTAGTCTGTATGTCTTCCTGTAGAAACCACGAACAAATAGATCTTAAAAGTTAGACTGGTTGTTTTTTTTTAATATTTTGTCTGAATATGATTCACTTCCTTTCGTTTATTTCAAGCTTTAGATTTTTATGTCCACTGTGAATATATTATAATGAAAGAAAAGCTTTCTTTCTGTCGGCAATTTTATTAAGATGTGTCTCTTGTACATAATTTTTTGCTATTTGGAACGGAAATCTCGTAACTACCAACAACATTGCAGCTTACAAACACACATACTTTTTCTTTCGTCTAATGAAGGACCTTTTTTCTCAACCACCGCACGTTTATGCTTGTATATTTCTGGGCTCACATAAAATCAACATCAGTAATCTAACTAGTAGCTAGCTTTGACTACTGGGATGTAGCACGCGCTGTGTTGCTTCTTTGCTGCTTTGGCTGGTTCAAAGAGTCTACAGAGCACAGGCATCTCGTTAAGTGTGTCAGCATCAGTAACGTCAGCAATCCTTGTAGTAATTTTTTTCCTCCTTTAGTCTTCTTCTTTGCAACTCCATAAAGAGCTCAGTCATTTTAATTTCATATTTATCAGTCCGGTAAATTTTCTTTTACTACTGACATGACAGAGATAAAGACAGGGACAGAGACAGAGGCTTTAAAACTTATGTTACTCTGGCCTCTGGTGTGTGTTTTTATTCTCATCACTAACGATTGCAGTCCGTTTCATTGGACTTGTGCTCGATTTAAATTTTTCATACATTTACAATCTTTCGAATTAGTTTTTTTAAATGTTTTTACATTTAAAAGAGTGTTTAAATTATTAGTTATTGCTATTAAACATAAATAATACTTCATTTTAAGTTTGAATTCTTGTTTTTAGTTGAATTCGATTTTAAAATTTGTTAAATTCTGCTTTATTTTAATTATCAATTTTTATTTTTACAGCTGCCAGTACTATCTAAAAAGTCATCCATGGGTACCCGCTTATCAGGGCGTGATAACATTTTTCGTCTTAGCGAATTTTACTCTAGCGACATTTATGGATCCCGGTGTTATACCAAAAGGTAAGATATACAATATTTTTAGTGGTTATCAAAGAAAAAACGTCTTTCTCCATCGTCAGCCACTCCCGATGAAGACCGTGAAGAGGAATTCCGTGCACCGCTTTATAAAAATGCCGAAATCAATGGCATCACCGTTAAAATGAAATGGTGTGTAACATGTAAATTTTATCGACCTCCAAGATGTTCCCATTGTTCGGTATGCAATCACTGCATAGAAGTGAGTTTGGTTATAATACATATATTAATTGTAATCATTTATGATAAACCGTTTTTCTTTTCTCCACAGACTTTTGATCATCACTGTCCATGGGTGAATAATTGTATTGGTCGGAGGAATTATCGTTTCTTTTTCTTCTTTCTGTGTTCACTGTCGATACACATGCTGAGTATATTTTCGCTCTGCCTCTTTTACGTGCTGAAAATTATGCCAAATATACGACATACAGCGCCGATTGTTTCGTATCCTTTATCAAAAATTATATCATAGAAAACTTGTTTTCATATTATTTATATATATTCTATTATACTATCTTTCATATTATCTATTTACTTTCTCTAAACAAGTGTTATTTCCTTAACTTGATGCACTTACTTAATTTGTGTAACTCTTGCAACGTTGACAGTATATGCTTAATGGGCATTGTAACCATTTTGGCCATACCGATCTTTGGTCTTACAGGTTTTCATATGGTTCTCGTATCACGAGGCCGCACCACAAATGAACAAGTGACAGGCAAATTCAAAGGCGGCTACAATCCTTTCTCACGAGGCTGCTGGCACAACTGCTGCTATACACAATTTGGTCCACAATATCCAAGGTGAGCAAGAAGACTTTGAGTGATGATGATGGTCAAAAACTACCATCTCTCTTCAAGTTGTCTATATTTTTTTCATATTTGTTTGTAATATTGTCACATTCTCGTTCTCATTGTGTGGTTTTTATGTCCTTGTTGCAGTTTACTCAAACCAGACAAGTATGCGGCACGTCGTTCCCACAAAGAGAATCAAGGCATCAGCACCATCACCACCGAACGGGAAGGTGCCAATGGCCGTCATGCTGGTCTTGGCGGCGGCGGTGGTGGTGGACGAACCGGCAGCGTTCACCAGCAGCAGCAGCAACACTCACCACGCGGAATGCCTCCGCACAACTATTACGATAGGGATCGACATACTCAGGTAAAGACTTATACGGACCAGGGCAATGGTTTTAATCAACGGTCGGGCGGCACAACTCTTTATAGTAAGGTAAGGGTACCATCGAATTATGGCGCTAATTGTATTTGTATTTAGAACTGTACTGTACTGTATTTTATTGCTGTACTGTATATTATTCCTGTAATTGTTTGTATTATATTTCCACTATTTAGTTTAGATACTTGTAAATTTGTATAGTGTTAGTAGTTAGCTATACTATAAAGAAAGTGGCTTTGAAATATGCTGGCTTCTACTCTTGTTTTCCTTCTGTTTTTAGTTGGTATTATCTGCTGCTATAAAGTGCTTTAAAGAATGTTTTTTATTTCTTTATATTGACTTTGCATTTATAATTTTTTTATAACAATTGTTGCTAGTCTTCGTTGATGACTGTGAGGGTAATAACGATAATGGTGGTGATGATGATTTTTATTATTATTACTGTACTTTGCTATGCTGCTATTTTATGGCTATCTTCAAAGGTTTCGTTTCCCTTTAGTTCTTTTTTCTTTTTTCTAAGCTTTATTTAAACAAAAATCACTTAGATTATTCCCCTTCCCTCCCCCTCCCAATCTTATGCACTTTTCGTTAGAGTGGTAATGGTTCTTTTATATTACTCGTATATTATAAATCTGAGTGTATGTTGTTTTTCCATAAATGTTTTCAAAATAATACTAAATTGCATATACATTCATATATTAACTGTTTTTTCTGTGCTGTTGAAATGAAGACTTGAAAATGAAATGAATTTTTCTGAAAATTTGTTATTCCTTTCATTTATTTTTCTCCTTCCCTCCGCTCGCAATAATAATAAATAATACCAATAATAGGTGTGCGCATATGTAAGTTTTAATGATATTTTGTTATCATTTCTCTTAGAATTTTTTATATTTATATATAATATATATTCATTGATTGCATCTGATTCATTTTGATGATATTACAGACAAATGTCAATGGGGTTTTAATGATTATTTTGTTTTTATTACATTAATTCGTATATAATCTACTCGTGTATCGTATAACGTATATAGTTCATCTTCTCTTTATTTTCTTTTTTACATTTGTTATCCTTTCTTACATCAGTTACATGTATTGGAAGTTGATTGTTTTGGGGAGAAAAAAAATATTCATTTATTTATTTCGTATGAAGGTTAGAAAGTATTTCCGCGATGTTTTTCGAAACGAGTTTCTGTCGACGTGCCATCAACGTTCTTCAGTGATTGTATTCGATTAATTTAATTTAAGTTTAAAGGTATTAAACGCTGAAATAATGAAGTATGTTATATTTTGCAATTAATTTTTTAAATCTACTTTAAGTTTGTTTCCGTTTCGTTCTTTTTTCGTCAGCTATGTTATAAATCCACTGACGTCCACTTTCCACTTAAATATGTGTGAATGTTTTCATTCATAGACATCGGACAGAAATTCCGCGTAGATATAGACCTATATTAAATTATATTCCTTATGTTATACACAAAATAAATTAAAGTCCCAATAATTTATACGCTAGATGAAATATAGTGCAAATAAATTATAATTCAAAATCCAAATCCATTGCTGTGGGGTAGATTTTTCCACATCAAGCTAAGAACAAAATATTTGGCATACTTTTAGGCTTATCTAGAAACTCTTACAAGATGTCTTATCACCTTTTTTGATGATGAAAACGAAATAAATAAAAACTAAAAATACTCCTCCAACCTGCCTATATTGCTTTGCTTGTTCTTCCCTTATTCTTCTTCTTCCTAAGTGCACTTTAGTTTAATTTTGTTATAGAATAAACGAATACTATTTTCAACTGTTGATTCTTTCAGTATTGATTTTATCACACTTAACGTAACTAATTTTAAACACTTTAAATGGCACAGCCCCACCCCACCCCCGTCACTAACTGCATGAGCTTGGTTGAAACCTAAAAAGTAAAAATTGCACTTTTTTAAAAACGCTAAACTATATAATAATTGGTCATAAACAAATACAAAACTCCACACTAAATGAAAGCACCAAAAAAGGTAAAATCAATTAAATATAAATTTTTCAATTTTTACTGAAATTTGTTTTAACTTTTGTTTTATTTCCTAAAATCTTATACCTTTATTTCTTCTCTAAAACATTTTTACTTCTCTTTAGAAATTTTTAAAATTGTTTCCTCATTTGAATGAATTCAAACTTTATGTATAATTTTTTTACTCTAAAGTTTTACGTTTTTACTACCAACATAAATAAAAATGCATCCGTTATCATGTTAATCATGTTGCCATATATTCTCCCATATGCATACAGACAGACAGGTTTTTCTCTCACTCTCTCTCTCTCTTTTCTTCTAATTCCGATTTTTCTAGATGTATTTGGTTGGTTTTGTCCTCCTCTGACTGTTTTTTGTTTCTGTTTTTACCCTGCGTTCCTTGAAGAAACTTAATTGAATTTATACCAAAAAATTAAAGCCTCAAAACTGGGAGAGAAAACAGGGTGCCGCTTTGCGGTGAGGTTATATTTTTTGGGCCTAAATATAATTTCAGTTTTTCTACAGTTCTACAGTTATATATACCATATATGATTCTAGATGAAAATAAATCTTTTTTTTGAAATAAAATTATCTGATTTTTCAAATTTTTATATTAAATTTATATCAAGTAAGAAAAGTGGACTGTTTTTTTATTGCAGTTGATTCCTCTACTAATAATAATAATTCCTAAATTCTACAAACTTTCATTGTTCATTCCAAAATTTTACATTAATTCGTTTTGTTGTATATCGTTTTTTAAATAAATATACGTTTGAATTTTATGTTGTTATTATCTCATGAGCCACACCGACAAACTGAGCCACAACGTTTGTTTTTCTTTCTTTTCGTTTCTTCTTTCTTTGTTGGACAACAACAACAGCTTTCACCTGGTCGCGAGTGTTCCGACACCGATATGGAACCTCAAGCCTCACAGAGTCAGGACTGCGAGCCGACGCCTCCGCTTCAGCGGCACAATTCCAACAATTTTTATCTTCCGCCCCTGGAAGTGGCTAACGGAGTGATCGCCACAACTGGTGGGGTGATGGGTGGAGCCGGCGGCGGTGGAAGTGGCGGAGGAGGAGATTCCCCGCGTCATATACGCCTCTATCATCCCCGACACAGTCCACATGCACGTCAGCGGTAGGTTATAATATAACTTATTACATAAAATATATTATAATATACATAAAAATGTAGTAATTAAAAAATTCTATTAAAAATTTATTGAAATTATTTATTATTTTCTCTGTGCAGCGGCTTGGATCCACAGCGTGGTTACAATTCCGATGCTCTGTCGCCCGATCATCCAGCACATCCAAGCAACCAAACACGTAGCGGGACAAACGCGACACCAACCTTGCAGCAACGTATGAAACCATTGGGCGTGGCAACACCTCTGGTAATGGCCAGTCCTGTGAGAAGGTAAGAGCAAAAAAGAAGAAAAGAATTCCTTCTCCTTTTATATTCTTCCCATTATTTCTTTCTTATTATTAGTGATGACATATTTTTTAAAGTTTTATTACATTTTATTTCAATTTATTGTTATTTAAAAAAAAAATCAAAGATGGACTTAACCGGATTTGTATATAAAGCAAAATTATTTCCCTCATCGGTAACTAAATATGAATAAGTAGATACTTGACGTTGTTGTCGTAGCTCGTAGCAGGTGCTTCTCACGACCAAGGTCATGATAGTCCACTTCGTGTTCGTCCTCGCTATCTGTCTCTCACCCACGTTAGTGAACAATATTATGTTGCTGCCTTATGTTGTTGGGAGTCTACAAAAAGCTTAGAGTCACCGTTTTCTTCTTGTCATGCATTATAAATTTGTTTAAACTAGACGTTTGAAGTGTTACTTAATTGGTTTACTTTGATTTCCATTTTCTTGGAATTCAAAATCATTTGCTTAGTTTTAGAATAATTTAATTTATTTAGTTTAGTTAATTAAATTAAAATATTAAATCTATTTCTAAGTTTAATTACTAGTTTCGAAAAATGTTCTCATGCGATATTTTGTACATTTTCATTAAATTTCATATTTTAGAGCTTAACATCAACATTTGTTGTCCAGATTATCTCTCAATCATTCAGAATTTAATATAAAATCTAATCTATGGTCATTTCTAAATCCAATCTAAATCTATGGTAATTTTATCATAAACAAATTCACGTGGACGCGACGTGAGAGGAGAGGAAGATGCCATTTTACACAACTTTATTAATTATAATTATCCTAAATTATCACTTGAAATCTTATTTATTGTACGTCTGTTTATTCATTCATTTACTCATCCAACTCAAATATCACGCTGTAGTATTTAAGCGAAAAAAGAAGCAAATCGTATTTACTTAATTTTTAATATTAATTTTTATTTTTTATATCTTTTTCCTCTTGTTCTTCTTCTTCTTTTAAATTATATGATAGTATGTACTCAAATCAATCTGAAAGTAATTCTAATTAATTATATAAATATTGAAAAAAACAAAAAAAAAATAAATAACTTGCAACTATTTTGAGCAACTTGCGGCTTAAAATCCTCACCACTTCTTCCACCTTCGACTCTAACCTCCAACAACAACGCGACCACTTTTATTCTATTTACTACTACACTACCACTACTACTATTTCTACCACTACTATTACTACTTCTTCTACTACTTTTCTGCCACTACTATAGTAGTTCTCGTATTGCAACAAATTTCTGAGGTAATTTGAGGTGAGTTTTTAGTTCATCTCTTATCTTAATTTTAATCTACTGTGTTAAGTTTCAAATTTACTTCTAAATTTTTATTTTATTATTTTCCTCTCTCTCGCACTATCTTTCTTTCTCGTTCATGTTTTCATACAAAACATGTACATAATCATTTGTACATTATTATATCTCAAATCGATTGTTTGAAATGAAAAAGGACACTTAAATTATATGTTTTTGATAAATATGTACCTACATACATTTAATGAATTGACTATATACTGTATCTAAAAATATATATGAAGACGTTATATACACATGGTACATATACATATAATGTATGCAATGTGTATGTTGGAACATAGTGGAACATTCAGTGATGCAAGATGATGTCAATAATTTATAATAAGTTCAAAAAAAATCACAAAATAATATTATAATTATTTACATTTGTGGTTTGTTGATACTTTCCTAATAATAGAATATCATATATAATTACAAATTCATCATTTATATTTTTATCTCTGTTATTATTTAATTTGTTTAATACGGCAAATAATAACTCATCATTTTTCATGTATGAAATATTTATTTACTTGGATTTCAGGTTTTAATGGAAATTACATATGTGAATTTTCGAAAATGTAAATTTTTCTGTAAATTTTAAACTTCGATATCCTGCTTCCATTCATTCCTCTCCTTTCTATCAATTTACTGATCCACTCACTTATTATTTCTCTCGGACAAACATTTTTACTCATTACAAAAGTTGTTCTTAAGAAGTGGGTGTGTGTGTCCATCCAGATAACACTCCGTACGCATAATAAAGTACTAAAAATTGTTCTAAGTTACTTATTAATTTATATAATTTAAATGTAAACCATCTAATTTAAGATGCAACAATAAAATTTCCATATCTACTGTACAATATCTCAACTATCTCCCTGTACTGAGTAATTTTGTATAAATATATTATCAGCAGGCGATGTTTCTCTCAGTATGGAAAATTAAAATTCAAAACTTGCACACTTAAAAATTCTACAAATCATAAATTTTCAAGATAAATCAAATATTATTAGAATTGCATTTTTCGAATTTTCGACTCGAAATCCATACAAATCACTTTTCGCAGAAAATGTATCAATTTGCCAGCGCATTCAGGGAGCAAACTGAGGAAGCCTGTGAAAAGTTGCAAACACCCTGCGATGATGACCATCAGCAGCAGCCATCGGAGCAAGGATCCAAGGGAAGTGTTCTAGACAACGTTTTGCCTGGTTCGAAATTGGGTTACAACAAGTCACCAGCGGGTGATGGCACCGAAAGTCGACGCAGATCCTTCAGATTGGCGCCATCGTTTAGCAAACGAACGTCGGGCGGCGCGAGCAGCTCTGCTCTATTTTCTACTAATCATATCAACTGGAATAAATCGTCCTTGAATGCTAAACGAATCCGGCCACAGCAGCACCAGAGTAACAAGCGCAACGATAGCGATACGGATGCCGACAACAATATTGCGGACAGCTCGACCGCGTGCTCATCACGGAATAAACTCAAACGGTCCACATATGTAAATGAATTATCAGTGCTCTCAAAAGCTTCCACTGAGACGATTTCTTCAATCTTAAAAACGCCCAACAACGTGTCGTCTACCCTGCAGGATTCTGATAACAGCGACAATCAACAGGACGACTGCAACGAACCAGATTGCACATCACCGACTTCGACCACGACTGTTCCTGCTGCTTATTGGCCGCGGCGTGTCTCCGCGGGCGACAATTTAAACTTCATCATGTTAATGGGTCTGTTGTTGGGACTCGTCATCTCGAAAGCGCTCCAGTATCTGCAGATCTACTTCTGTTGGTTCCAGGGTCAGGTCATGCAGCTGCGTGTCGCCCTTCTCGGCCACACCTCGATTATGGATATCTTCAGCTTCAATGATACCGCCCAATTCGGGCTCCGCTCAAAACTGCTGCTGCTGCCGTTGGTCGGGACATTCAGCATGCTGTATGGTGTCATCGTCTTTCTTCACTACATCATTCAGTTCCTCTTGGCTCAGGCTCCTCGCGGCTTAGTTGTCTTCATACAACGATTGTATGCAGATACTTAAAATTTAAATTTAAATTATTCATGAATTTCAACATTGAGAATTTGGAATTTAATTTTTTTTTGTTTTTTCCCCTCCTCCCGAAAACAGGGACATGGCAAGAAATCCTTTTGCTTATTATTAATGTACCATAAATGTTTTTAAATTTAATGTTAAAATTTTTGAGATTCATGAATTCCAAAAAAAAAATAATAAAATATTGAAAATTTCTTGTTTTTGGTAAAAGAAGAAATACAAAAAAACGGTTTCAAAAAATATATGTTTGTCTTTCACTGTTTGACATCCTTTTAACATTTGTACCGAGTACATACTCATTTTTAGCACCACATTCATTCTCCTCATGCGTTGTCCCTCATTTTGTTTCTCTTCGTTGGATTGGTTTGTTGGATACTTCATCTCTAATCTCATTCTTGGTTCATTTTTGCTCTTTTAATTTATGTATTTAATAAACTATCTCTAACATAATCTAACCACTCTCTGTTATCTGTTAACCACTGATCACTTTTATCTCTTTTTACTCTTATTGACTACAAAAACTAATCCACTGGGGACCAATTCAAATGGATTCTGCCATGTTACAAGCAGATCAAATCCAGGAACACCGACTCAGCCACGACGACCCGATTTTATAGGCATTGGACTTAATCAACAGCAACAACAGCAATCGCAGACGCAATCCTACTACGAATATACGACTGGGCTACCGCCGCAACACCCGCAGCCCCCCACAATACAGCAGCAGCAACAACAATTGATGCTACAACAGCAGCAGCAACAGCAGCAACAACAACAGCAACGTGCCATTATGCATGGTAAGCCAACCAACTCCACTTTCTTTTGAAATCGCTTTTGAATCGTTGCGCTTTCTTTCACAGGCGGAGGAATGATGGCTGTGAGTGCTGCCAATGTTCAATCGTACAGTGGCAGCCCTCAGCGTCGCTTCCTTTCCGAAGGTGAGCTGGTGCGACAGGGCAATGAACTCTCGTACGCACGCAGCAACAACACCGTGGACAACATACGCGAGCTGGCAGGTAGCCCACAGCGTGGTGTTTACATGTGGAAAGACTCCTCTCCGGGTGTGGGGCCATCGGGCGGCATTGGCAGTAGTGCTGGCACTATGCCAAGCTTGCACCATCACCCCCAGCTGCAGCACCAGCACCAGCAGCCGCCCCCGCCGCCATCTCAGCAGTACATGACCATCGGCGGCCAGCCACATCCTCTGATCTTGACACATTCACGCATGCAGCAACATCAGCATCCGCATCAGGCCCAAGCTTTGGACTATCAACAGCAGCAGCCACAGCAGCAGTATGATTATGATATGCTTCAAAATCGCTCCTCCAACCCAAACAGTCCGACGATTCCTACTAATTCAATGCCCACTTCCGCCGCCATTCAAACATCACAATCGTATTTGCTGCGTTACGGTGGCGCTGGCAGCATAGCGAATGTTATCATTCCCAACAACAACAGCAACTCATCATCAGCTGCAGGAGGAGGAGGAGGCCAACAAGTGCAAAGCAGCTTTGGCAACACCACCACACAAACAATAGCCAGCAGCGGCATTGGAGGCAGTGGTTACCAGCCGCAGCTGCGCGGTGGAGTTGCTGTTTTCCCGCCTAACCCAGTAGTCGCTGTGGCAGCAGCGGCTAGTCTTCAGCAGCCGTCACCACAAATCAAACGTAAAGCGACTCCAACGCGTCCGATGTCATTTGTGAGAGCGCTCGAAATGACCGACTCCATGGAAATGCAGTCTCTCGAGCAGCAGCAACAACAGAACTTGCAACGCAATAATGTCGCTGGCGTTGGTCTGAACAACTCTTCACAGGTGGCAGTTGTGAGTATGTCCGGCCCAGGCGGCAGCAGCATTAATGCCGGAGCGCGCGCAACAACGCCAACACCGGATCGCGCCAGCGTCTATGATATGAACTACGAAATTTCCGTATAACCCGTAATTGTTCCAATCAAATCGTATCCGCCACGGAAACAGCAGCACCTGCATTCTGCAACTGCAGCTGCGACAGCTGGACCCAAGGTTTTTGGGGCTGGCGGTGGTGGTGGTGGTGGAGCAGCGACGATGGTGTCGAGGGCACCGACAGGGACAGCGAGTGCAGCCACTGGTAGCGCTGTTTATGCTTCCGTCTGCGTTGTAGCAGCAGGAGCAACAACAATAAATCCACCAAACAAACAAAAGTTTTCCACTTTCTTTTAGAGAAACCAACAACAACTATTTATGAACAGCTTAAATCTACTACTGATTTTAATTGCATGTAGAAACTAATATTTTAATGTGTAAATAATGCTTCATAATTAATTAATTTTAAATGTTTAAAGTTGAAATATTTAAACTCATTTGTAAAAAATTTTACCTGAAATAATTTCTTTTGTAAAGAAAAGGAAAATGAAAGCTATAGAGTAATCCCAAAAGTGTTGAATTAAAGAAAACTTGGTGTTGAAGTAAGATTAAAAAAGGTTCTTATATCATCTCGAAGTCATTCATCCATCCAACCAACCAACCAACCAAACAACCATCCATCATGCTTGGACAACAAACCAACCCAGTGATGCTGTTGCTCCAGCAGGTTAAAAAGTTGTCGTCTGTACAAATTGCGGTACAAAAACTGTTTGATCACTCGCCTGTTTGTTGTTAATTATTGAAGAGAGATCATCGTCATCGTCAGTTTATCAAACCGTCAGCCGCCCATTAAATAAATGAACAGTTTTAACAAATCATTTTAATGTCACTCATTAAAAGCGACGAACCGACGAATGTTGAGTAAAGAAGCACCTTTTAAAGATTAAATTAAAGAAGTTCAATTTATATATTTTACTTCATGTCTTCTTCAATTTTATATATTGAAATTAATGAAAAGTGATTAAAATATTCAAAATTCGATTACGTGCTGATTTAACTGAACCATAACAACAACATCACATCACAACAACGTCGTTTTAATGGTTATTTTATACGTTGTAAAATTTAATTTTTAAAAATTCCGAATATTTATAATTCGACTTTGAATTCCATTGAATTTAATGAAAAACAAATACGAACACAACTAATTGTATACTAAACAAATTAGAAAAGAACAAAGTCCGCTCGAAACACACACCCGCTCCTCCTACGAAACCACTTCCATTTGTGGTTCCTTGCGAAATTCGAAAACGAAAACAAACAAACATATTTTGAAATATACATAAATCCGAATTAATTGCTATTTATTCATTTAGCAAAATATTAAACCAAAATTATTGAATGAAAAATCATTGAAAGAAAAAACATCATACTTAAATTTAAGTAAAACTTTATAAAATTGCATATAATATAAAAGAACAAAATTTATTATCATCTCATCATATTGAATCATTCAAGCAAATTATACAATTTATACATAATTATATTTAGTAATTAAAATAAAAAGTATACATATTATAAAAACATACAACAAACAATGTTTTGTTAAAATTTGTTCCAAAAGTTTTCTCCAAGTGAATGTTTCAAAAAAAGAAAGAAAAAGAAGTTTTGCTCGCTCACTCGCTTGTTTGTTCTTTCTTTGCTTACTTATTTACTTCCATCCTTCCTTCCGGTTTTGTGGTGACTTCAATTCAAGCAAATCGACTTAAAATAAAAACAAAAACTGCTAACCAACTTTACATAAGTTATGGATCTTTACATATCCAAGTTCAAAATCCAAAAACAAATGTAGCTTTACTCTTTTTACATCTTTTTCTTTTACTTCTTTTTGTCAAACAACTTATAGTACATATTTATTATAGAAAATTGTTTTATTTTTCTAAACTTATTTAGATTTTTATACATATACGTACATAAAACAACACTTTTTACTCTCTAAGTATGAATTCATTATCATAATATTTATAAAGTATACATTTAAGCCAATTGCATTGCAAAATTATACTTAAGTAAATTTTATTAACATGTATGTAAAATGTATTTGTATGTATGTATGTCTGTGTGTATGTGTTATTAATTATATAACTTGTAACTTAACTTAGAATTACAATTTCTTTGTGATTTTGTAAAAACACAATTGCATTTGTATGAGTAAAAAGAAAGGAAAATAAAAAAAACTAGAAAACAAGAAGAAAAGGAATAATAATAATAAAAGAACTTAATTTGCAACATTTCTCTTCATTTTACGATTTTTAAGTTTTCATTTTTGTAGGTTTTCACTTTATTATTCGCTTCATTAATTCAACAAACTTGTAAAACACGTAAAAAATAAAGAATTAAACATAATGTTTTATGTGCTTTACGAAAGACATAGTGTTGATTTATGAAAGTTACAAAAGATCTTTCAGAATTGCATTATTAGTAAACAGAGCCACGTGTGTTAATTTTTATGCTTCCCTGGTTGTTGATAACTTTTTTAAATGACAAGCAAACAACAAATTTGCCAAAATATTTAAACGACTTTAATAGCTAAACTATCTGTTCAATATAATTTAACGATAGTTTTGATGAGACCGGGCCGCATTTTTTTTTGAAACTTGTAACTCCAAACTTCTTTCAGAAAGGTCCTTATTAACGTTTTACAATAGCCCTGAATATATGTATACTAAAATTTGTATGCAAATGCAAATGCTTATTTAAATATACTATTTTGTTATTTGTTCAAAACATCGTTAGTTATTTAAGTGCCGTTAAACCTTTATTAAAAACAATTGTGTAGTACTTCATTTAAATGCTTATGATTTGAATAGTAGATTCGAATAATAGATCAGATTTGTTTTAAACTATAAAGGCTTCTACCTGACCTTAACCTGTTGATGACCTCTTACAACGAATACTTCCGTGTGATCCATTCTTTTATATCAATTTCACTTTCTTTTAACCGAAATATAAAGAGAAGAAAAAAACAAGTCTGATAATTTTAATGCCTTAAAAAGTAAATAAAAATACACTTTATTTAGTTTTGTTTTAAATTTTTTTATTAGAATGTGCAGCCTAAAAGCATGCAAATATTTAATTTCCATGTAAATTGTTTAGCTAATTAACAAAGAAAGTGTTTATTCATAAAAATATGAGACAAAAATAAGTGCATGCAATTAAAAGTAACTTTAAAGATTACAACTTAATTCATTACTTGGAAATATATTCTTACATATATGTGTAGTTATTATATGTAACATATTCACACATGCTCTGCTTACATACATATACGCGTTTATGTACTTTTAAATGTACATATGTACTTGTATGTTGCTATATATCTCCTCTACCCATTCATTCAGAGAAGACTAAATTGCATAAATGAAAGATAGAGGAAAAATAAAAATATTAAAATATTTTGTACCATTTGATATAAAGAGAAAGAACAAGAAGAGAACAATAAAAAGAATAGAAATCGTAAAAGAGGAAAATAATTTCAAAGCTAATAAAAATTCATAAAGTAAGGAATTAAGAATAAAACCAAAAACTGTTATTCATTCAACCTTAACGCTTGAGTTCTGAGATCAGAGAAATGTAAAAATACATATAAATCAAGAGAAGAAACCAATTTGTATCAATATTTAAACCATTTCATTAATAATAATAACTGTAGCGGAACATACATTAAAAATGACGATGCAAATTAGAATACATATTTATTTTATATCATTTATATTTATATAAAAAGATGCATAAGGATTTGTACAAAGTAAAATTAACAAATTAAATTAAATTGAATTAAAAATAAATATAAAAATATATATAATTATTCTATGTAAATTGTAGCCATAATTTTTTTACTCTATTCATGACGAGATACAATTTTAAGGTGTATTCTTAGATGTTTTAAAAGTTTATTCAAAATGGTGGTTAATATTGTGTTTTTATTCTGAAAACCCTGGTATTATCCTTGCGTTGCTGCAATGTTTCTAAAAAATCACTTCATTTATCCTCTGAACTCCCAGATTTTCATAGTACTAAAAAGTTAATCGTAGGGAAAGAAATACCTGAGCACAGCTTATGACATCTATAAGTGCTTATGACATCCATAAGTGTGACTAGGGTAGAACAACTTCTCTAATTACATAGCATCCTGGTACAATGGGCTATTTCGATTGAAGGATTGAAATAAGGTCCATTAATAAAAAATGTAACACACATATTAGAGCCTTTTTTCGATTTTATTTCCCACAATTTCTTATGTCAATTTAGGAATTTGCTACAAGATATTTCGCGCTTCATCAATGATTTCCATTACATCCTCTCCCCTGTTGATGCCGTAATGCAACTCGTGGCCCCGCTGATAGGCCCACGACATGCGGCGAGATGTAAAATAAATGCCCAAGTTGCCACTCCTGTCGATGCTAATGACGCCCCCAGTCTGGTTGAAACGAAGCGTCATGTCATTCAGAACCTTTTCTGTAGCCTGCTGGGCCGTCATGTTGCTAGCGATCTGTGCTAGAATACGCGATGCCACGTTGTAACGCATGATGGTCTCTCCATGTCCAGTAGCTGAAACAGTACCTGCAGCATTGTCCGCATAAGTGCCGCCACCCAGAATCGACGAGTCACCAATGCGGCCCGGTAGCTTCCCGGTAATGCCACCCGTTGATGTAGCAGCAGCCACATTACCATTAGCATCGATAGCAACGGCGCCAACAGTGCCTGGTTCGCCGAAATCATGTACGTCCAGCTGCTGATCAACGGGTGGCAGCTCGTACCAGTCGTTCAGAGTGACATTCAAACTGTTCTTGTAATCTTCCAGAGCTTTAATTGATTTAGCCGTAACCAAAGCTCCTGCGGGCAACAGCTGAAAACCTTGCTCGACAGCGAATTCCATGGCTCCATTCCCGGCCAGATATTTGTGACGTGTTTTCTCCATAATACTGCGCGCCAATACGATTGGATGGTAGATGTCTCTGGCCAATGACAAGCAGCCGGCGTCGAGAGTTCGGCCATCCATGAGCGCAGCGTCCATTTCAACGGTGCCATTCCAGGTGAGGACCGAACCGTAGCCTGAATTGAAGTTGGGGTCGAGTTCCATCGAGCGCACCGCTTCCTGTACGGCATCCAGTACACTGCCGGTTTGTCGAAGGGTTTCGTAGCCGATTCGTGCAGCCAACTTGGCTCCGTAGTGCTTGCCCGGAATAGAGGCGTCTGCGATTTCGCCAGCACCGCCATGAACCAGCACGACGGACGATATACTCTGTAGCTGAGCGAATAAAAATCCAAGGTAAAAAGTAGAAAGAATTCAAATAAAAAGTTTTAATTAACAGTTTGTTATCATTTCGCATGAAACACGTATGTATAACTTTAACTATGAATATAACTATAAGATTTTTCAGAACATTATAGACATTATATTATATAGTCGAATAACGATTTGATATTATGAATACATACCATAACTGCTTCCAAATAGAAAAATATTAGTACACCGCATAATAAATTCTATAACAAAAAGAATGTTGAAAGTAATGTTTTTGAGAATAATAAAATATTATCATATGGAAATGTTAATTGTAGTGTAATTAATTATAATAATAAATATACACATGTATTTCGGGGAGGGCCATCGGTTGGTTTCCTTTTGAATTTCTTTAATAATCATTTAGTATTTGAATATTGAAGAATTATTCGACTTTGTCTATCAATATTTAAAAGAAACTAGCCAATGGACCACAGTTTATATACAAGATATAATGTAAATTTCGAACTTTGAGATGTCAACTCTTAGAGGGACCACTCAATTATCTGTTCTGAACTATACTCGTGTACTACATATGTACATACATATTTTTCTCGTAGTTTTACAGCAGTCAGCAGCCTATTAAAAACGGTCAATAAACTATTCACTGCAAATGCAATCTCTTATCTGCATTTACTAAATATGTATACATTTACTTAATTAAGTAAACAACAAACACATCTCCATTCAATTATTAACTAGCAACAACTATGTTTTAAAGGTAATTTTATATAATTTATGTACTTAATAATCATTTCAATACTTTACTCAAAGTTTATGGAGGTTGTTTTTGTATAGTTTGCCAATATTTCTATGTTCGCAACTTACTTTTATTGAATACTGCTGCATTTTTGCTCCAACTTCGTTGTACCTCCACACAAAACAGACTGCTGTCTGTTAACTTGAATTGCTATTAGTTCATTAAATGCATTTATTACTCCTTTATTGTTTTCTAATTTATTTTCCTCTTTTTTCAGATAACCCACATACACTTTAAATGCAGACTAAACATTATCAATTAGAAACAATATTAATATTATTTCAGTAATAAAAAATATAAAAATTTTTAATGTATTATTTACCACAAAATATAATCGTAATTATTTTGTTCATTTATTTTGTCGTATTTATTTTAGAGAAAGAGATGGAGCTGGAAAAAACAACAAATTATTTAAAGATTTCTTCTAATATAGTATTAGCATGCTAATTATAGTATAGCATGCTACTATTAAAAAAATATACTAACAAAAGCACTGCACCGCACAAACACTGGTGCGGTACCGTAGCGGTAGCGGTATCCAGACATAATAAGATTTCTTTCGGTAAATCTTATATCGTTTTTATAACTGAATGCTCATGTGGTATGCGGTAAAATGCAGGAAGTTGCATCCACTCAATTCATCTTGTGATTATTTCCATTACCGTACGGTCAGTGAAGCATAATATGCGAGTGCTTGTGATTTAAATATTTGCATCAAAGAATATAAATGTACATCTCTAATGTCTGTACCATTAGAACCAGAGATGATTCTAACTGGAATTAGATGCTGTCAGAGAACGAGAGATGATTCTGTCATCTCTGATGAGAATAAAGGCGTACACGGATGAGGGACTAATAAGCCAAGAACGAGTCCAGAATCTCTTCAGTCTTCTATTTACACCAGAAGTTATATCAAAAACGTTTTAATTTTATAATTCTACAGGCAGTTTATTTTCATTGCACATATTTGCACATTGAGTTGCCACATGCTATGGAAACCAGAGACACTTTCAAGATTCTCCATTTGCGAAATTCCCTTTTTTTCAACGTTTTTTATGTCTACATATAATTAAATTTTATGCTGGTATGATAAAACAAAAATCTTGTCTCATTGAATAAATAAATTGAACTGAATTATAATCTTAATGGAAAAACTGAATTAATAGAATTTTATTATTAATATATCATAAACTATTTCTGTTTATATTTAATTTTTTTAAATTTATGTATGTTATTTACTGATAGAAGTACTACCTTAAAGTGTTCACCGACGAAGTTTAACATCACGTTGTTGTTAGCTGTATATTTGCTGCGTTTTGTTCGTGGTTTGATTATTTGATTAATAATTACGTTAATAAATGCGTCGGTATTTTTGGCATTCCGTAGCACATAAATTCGTCAGGTGGTAATTTGAATAACTTCACCACGGAGCAATTAATTTGACGTTTGGTGTTCTTTCTGTAAAACGAAGCGTGGGGAAGCGAGGTGCCGATTTATTTGTATGGTGAAACACGAACCAAGTGAGGCAGGCCATTTTCAAGACTGAATAATCAGTGTTTAGGATTTGGAAACGATGGGAACTTATTGGTGTTTTTTTTTAATAAAACATGTGCTTGAGTTTTTGGTATAAATTTATTTCTCAAATTTATTATTATACTCTATAATATTCATTTATAAATTTCTCATTTGCATTTGCACAAAAAGCCTAAAAGCTTTTTATTAATTTTTTTCAGTACATATTTAGTGTGTATGGTATATCTTTTAGTATATATATTTGTTGCAACGTTACGTTTATAGAATAGCTCTTAAAAATGTAATTCTAAATAAAAGTAATTCCGTAAAACAATTTGCATATTAACAACTATTTAATTGATTACTTTTAATCTTTTAGCTTTTGATGTATGCTTTCATTCATATGCTTTAAAAATTATCTCCTTTTATAGATTTTATAGATTTTTAAATCAAGTATGAAATGAAAACATTCGAAAAAAACGAATTGGATTATGGAAATAACAATAACAATTATAAAAATCTAAAAATAAAAATCTATAAATATAGTAAAAGTGTATAAAAATCTGCAATTAGTTAGAATATCGATATAATAAAATTAAATAATTAATTAAAATAGTTAATAATAATACTTTCAATAATAATAATACAGTTTGTATTAGTTTTCATTTTACTTTTTTCTGAAAAGCATTATCTAGTAATTCTAACGATTAAAATTATACATATTACATATAATTGCACATATTGTATTTAAAAATAAAAACCTTTTATCTGTTTTTCTTTTCCAAGGTTCTCGTTATCTTATATTAATTTATATGCATTTAGCATTTTAATTTAAATTTTAATTGAAAGTTATCACAGCAATAATTACAATCAATAATAATACGAGCAGTAAAAATAATAATTTCATTTCAAATCCAATCAATCTTAGATCAATACTGTAATCGTTTATAGTTTATGTTTGAAATTTACGTACATGTGTTTTCTAACATTATTATGACTGTTTAACTCAATACTCTTAAGATTCCGGTGCTGTTTCATTCCAGTAATTAGTTAGAAAAATTTAGATAGGTCTGTTGTTGTAATATTAATCAAAACAATTTCTGAAAACTATTAAAAACTAAATATTATTCTAAAAACTATTAAGATGTTACGAAACTACTTGGTAAACTATCGACAACCCACTCGTTGGCATACCAACCACAATTCCAATTTTTTATGAACAATATTAAAGAAATTCAAGGACATTATGCGAAATTAAATTCCGAAATTCAATAGATTCATACTGAGAAATACAATATAAAGCTATTCAGAATACTATTATATTTAAGTGCGTGGAAATGCGTTTTTTAAAAAGAAACCAGCCGATGGATAACCCTAAGGTTGAATTTGGTTTGAGGTATAAGGTTGTCCTTCGCGAACAAATTTGACATTGATAGGTGGTTATTGAAGCAATAATGATTTTAATGACTTTAAAAGTGGCATTAGATGCCATCGAAACCATGCCTAAAGAGGGCGTTAAGTAGGGAGGTACAAACTATACCCACACTTCATGGAGCAAAATGCGAAATGGGTTTCGATTGGGACAAATAAAGCACAATAGCGCGAAAACCATGTTCTGAAAAGCGTGCCCTTCGTTTCGGTTTTGACAAACTTTTTAAGGACCCGATCTGATCTGTTGAAAATGTCAATTGAAGAAAAAATTATTTGATTTTAACAAAAGAAATGATTTGATCCATAGTATCCGATGGAAGTGAATTTATAATTGAATTAAAATTCAAGTCGACGACGGTAATCGGTTCTGCATAATATAATATATGTAAGTACTCGTACATTGAAATAAAGATATATGTATTTATAATCTGAATCAGTAAATGTGTTTTTTGTACAATTATATAACAAATAATAGATAATAAATCATATTTATTACCTATAATTAATAATTACCAAACTTAATATGTAATTATTATGAATACAACTATTAATATAATCTTATTAAAGCAGTTTCTAAGCGTACAATTTTCTTTTTTTTTATATTTTTGTGGTATTTTTATTTTAGTCCTTTAACAACAGAAGCTCGCTTAATTTAAGGCAACAACAATGTATTTTATTTGCATTTAACAAATTTTTCTCTTTACTTTTTCGTTTCTATTCGTATTTCGAACATGATTTTGCAAAATAATATGTTTTTTATATCGATTTCATCGATTTATTTGTGGAATTTTTTGTGTGTGTGGAATTTTCTGTGAACAATTTTTGGACTTTTTGTGAGCAATGTATGTAGAATTTTTATTGTGTCTATTTTATTTTTGTGCTGTTTTATTTTATCGTTTTAAATCTTAATTCAACATGAATAACCTAAAAATATTCAAGCAGCCAGAGTTGTTGTTGTCTTTAAATTTGGTTTTACTTTTCTTATAATTTTTAATTGTATTTTTAATTGTATTTTTATTGTTATTTTTGTTGCTATTATTTTCACATTTGTACTTTCAAATACGTTTGATGGTGGGACCGGTGAAAAATATCGAGACCTTTCTTTTAAATTTCTCCAGACGTGGCTCATGATCGGATTCTTCGCTTTCATAACCATCGCTGTTATCATCTTCGCCGAATATAATGGTACGTGTGTAGGGCATGTCCGGGCCATCAGATTCGCAGAATCCAGGATTCAGTATAATATTTGGTATTAATTCGATGCTATCCCAACCATCTTCATAACCTTGAAATGGAAATACGTATATGGAACATATTGAGAGAAAGAAAGAGAAAGAGAGGCAGAGAAAGAGAATGAGAAATAGAGGGAGAGAAAGAGAGAGACACAGGAAGTGAGAAAGAGAGAGATAAGGAAAGTAAAGAAATCAGAGAGGGGAATCGGAGAAGCACATTTAGAAGGGAAGAGAAGAAAAACAAGAAAAAAACACAATAAAAGGACTTTTTCAATTGTATATTATTATTATTATATTATAACGTGTAATTAAAAAGCGTTCTATATATAATTTCTATATACATTTATAAAGCATAAAAATTAAAAGAGCAAAAAGCTCACAACAGAACAGCTGCTCACAACATTTATTCAACGCATTATTTTAAAATTCTATTTGATATTATAAAGGGTGGGCCATCGACTGGTTTCTTGAATTTTGTATTTAATTCAGTTTGAAAATAATTAAATAATTATATATATTTAATTAAGTAATTCAAAAAGGAAACAGTCGATGGCAACTCTTTACATATATTTAACATATGTGTGCAAATATGTACATTATTTTCGGTTGGCAAGAAAATAATTTCAGCATGTCATATAAATACTTGATTATTATTATATTTTATTACTTTAGAACCTACTGTCTGAAAGTTTTCATTGCTTTCATTTCATAGTTTTTACTTTGTGTCACTTTTAAACCCTTGAAAACAATAAAATGGAGGAAGTTCAGAATACTTCAAGATTATTGCCAATCTAGAGATATATAAGTTTAACTAGAAAAAGAACAACGATGAAAATAACGTGTAAAATTGTGTAAAGATTATGTGATTAAGGGATACCTTTAATATAGTATATTTAGGTAAATGGTTTTGTTCCCAGCGAGGTAATTTCTAGAAAAATATTCTACTTATAAATACAATATATTGTAGCTTTAGATGTAAAATATGTAATCGATTCAACCTTTAAACTTTTTTGAATCTAAATTAAAAATGAAAAATGAAAATGAAAATTAAAAATATTTATTTTTTAATTATTTTTGAATATTTTATTTTTTTTAAATATTATCACTTTATTTTGTAAAGTTAATATATATTATTTTGTGAAATTTAGTTATTTTATTTTTTTTTTATTATATTTATTTTATTTTATAAATATATACGGTGAGCCATTCGCTGGTTTCTTTTTGAATTCAATAATTAAGTTAATTAAATAATTAGTTTAAAATTAAGTAAATAATTCAAAAAGAAACCAGTTGATGGCCCACTCTTTATATTCATTCATATATTATAAGTATCGAAAAATGATACAGCAGAAATCACTTAGAACGATTTGTTTATTTGAATGTATAATATAATTATTAATAAAATACAAGCATGTTATATTTTAGTTTTTATTACTGTAAAATTGACAAAGGACAATATTTTGCCGTGTATTGGTAAATTTAGAAAAAATGTGGCCAAGTTGTGTGAAACTTATTCTAGTTTCTAGAAACTAGTTCTAATTTAAAAAATGTAATTTACTTAAAACATTTGAGGTTATTATTAATTGATTAAAAATACTTTGATTCAAAAGTTTTAAATATTTATTCAGTTTCTAGTTATTAAATTTACTATTTATTAAACTACCTGAAATATTTTACTACTTGTGTATTCTTTATTGAAGAAAAATGGTCTTTAAGACGGATTTGAAAATTTCCCTAAAATTCTTGGTGCTTATAAAAATTTGTCTTTGAAAGGAAACCCCCTAATTTTACAGTACATCACGAGATACACTCCTAATTCTATTTAAAATAATTTATTTATACTTTCATTTTAAATACAATGTATAATTCTTATATTTTAGGAAATATTTTAATAAAAAACTTTTTATTAAGTGTAAACATATTAAATTTGGCTTTGATTGTCTTTATTAAAAATGGATTCTTCTCATCTGATTCTAATTTGTATTTCCAACTGAATCTTTAATAAATTCATTGAAACATATGTACAAGTATATCCTTCTGATAAACTGCATATATATACAGTATAATTCACTACTTCGTGTAACACCTCTTATGAAGGCTATCATAATAACAATCACAGACCAAAAAATTCTATGATCGTATTTTTCGAGGTCAAAATCATATAAGGACCTGAGGCCTTGAGATTAGATGGCCATTTCAAGTCCATTCATGGAAGGTGGGTGATATATTCATATTTAATTTTGTAATACTTTGTAATGATTTTGTAATGGGGAAAGTGAGTTAACTACGCCTATATTATGTGGAAAAGGTAGTATTGATAATACACTCATGTTAAATTAAATTTTGTCTTCACTGTCTATTTTATCACAAGTTTCGTATAATATCTACTATATTTAGATACAATATATTATACATAGATAAATTGTATACACATATGTATGTGTATATAGAATTCATATGTACAAAAAGTTTACATATTTACAACAGTAAGCAAATTAAGTGCTTCAAACTCAAGTGATTAACATTTTATTTCAAATTAAAATTGAAGCTTTTAAATAATTATACAGAATAAGAATAGCAAAATAAAGTTGACAACAAATTAGCAAAGAATATTTGTGTTATACATATTATGATATATACCACATATATACATATATATCTATAAAAACTATAAAACCAACGAAACAATATACTAGATAATTATACAATCTATATATCGATCTATTCTAACAAACATGGCCAACACACAATAACTTGGCTTCATCATCATCAGCATAATCAGACATCACAAAATCTTTCTCTCGTTTTGTATATTCTTTCTTATTTGCATAACGATCTGTTTATTTTATTTTAGATTGAAAGGGAGAAAAGCGAAGCGAAGCAAAAGAGTGAAAATTAAAATGAAATCGTTGCCAGCCAAAGAGGAAAATAAAAATTTAAAAACACAAATAAAAAAACCAAATGAATCGATAACCAAAGAGTTCAATTCAAGCCATGACAATAACATCCAACTTGCAATCGTTGGTGGAAGCGGTACTAGAAACGGGTTGAGTGACAGATTCTGTACCCTTGTGTGATGCCTGGTAGCACTCTTTCGACAGAACTATACACAAGCCGATTCCTAATATCACAAGCGTTCCGAGCACTATACCGACAGCCACAATCCATATTCGAGGATCGAAATTATCTAAATCTGGTTGAATAAGGCGTATTAGATCTATAAAAAGGAGAGAAAAAAAGAGAGTGAAAGAGAGAAATAGAGAGAGAAAAATAGGGGAAGATGAGAATTACATTTAAAGATTAAAAACAGAATGTAAAGTACATATATATATGAAAGGTTACGTAGAAAGCGATTTGAATGGAGTCAATTAATGAAGAGCTTATCGAAGAATGAAAAAGTGAGAAATGACGGTTCTGTATATGAAATAAATTCTTCGGGACCTGTACAGTTTACTGGAGGTTAAGGTTTTCTAGTACTGAATTCATTACATGGTGCAAGCAGCCGCAATGTAGGTAAAAACTGCAGACTGATCTAAGGTACATATATTTGAGTCGCTGATCACGAATCTACAATCCGATGACGATACAGGTTAGATTTCTTCATTATCACTTTCATCACTTTCATTTCTTTATCATTTCTTTATTATCACTTTCTATGGTATTTAATTTTCATTTTTCACCCATGGACGTATCTCCTTTGAACGCGAATAATATTCGCTATTGTTATATTATATATTGAACTGAACCTACGAATCTTTAATAAAGCTAAAGATGGGAGCAATTAAATGACAGCCATGTTATTTCCACCCGAATGAATACGCAATGAAATGAATTCGAATGTACATATATGAATCTTTAATGGAAATTTCGCACACGCAAATAAGATATGTATGTATCTCTGAGTCTGTTCTGTCTGTCTGACTGCATGTCTTTCTGTTTGTCTGTCTGTTCTGTTGGTTTATGAAATATGCAAACAATGTGTTCAAATATTGTAGTGCCACAGCACCCACAGTACTGGTGGGTGGTGTTGGTGGTGTACCGACTCCGAAAATACTCACCCTCTTCTTTGGTTTCGGGAAGAGTTGTGACATTTGTTGTCACCACCGCACCGCTTCCCAGCTGATTGTTGGCCCATATTCGAAACTCGTAGGTGGTGTTGGGCTCCAAGTGGTATACTTCCATTTGTCGCTATTGTTGTTGTTGTTGTTGTTGTTGTTGTTGTTGTTGTTGTTGTTGTTATTGTGGGTAACCAAATTCAAAATAAAGCGAGAAGCATTCAAAATAATCACAATTCCAAACCAATATAGAAAGGGAAACGTGGAGGGAAGGGAAGGAACAAACAAACCAAGAAAAATGGTGCTCTCAATTTTTTCAATAGAATTCAATTGAAGAATTCTATTGAATAAAATTTTAAAAGCTAATTAGTTCTCTTTAAAGTTCTTTATGGTTTTTTATTTTATTTGTTTGAGTGATTGGTTTTTGCAATTGGTTCTCGTACTACTTGTGTCGTTATAATGCTTTCACTCTTATATTACACAATATTTATAATCTATCGTTGACGGGATAATTAGGCAACGGATTGCCGTTGTTGTTGTTGTTCTTTTTGTTGTTGACCTGAGCGCAACATTTATTAAACTGACTGCTTTGATGAAGTGAGTTACAAACATATACGTTTTTATTATAATTATTTATACAGTGGTGGCAAGAAAATATGAACTAAAGGCTTGAAAAGATTAAGCATAGTCATCGATCGGTCGCTTCAGTTTATAACAGTTTAAGTGGCAAATATGGAGTCCATTTATTTTTTAGGATTCCTTTCTAGATTCTCTGAAATATCCTTAATTTTTATAATACATGATCCAACTGAATCTTTCGAATATGAAGTACAGTGATAGACCATAAAGAAGTAACGTTCACTGGGAAATAACAGTAATCACTGTAATTGTCATCGTGGCTTTATAATGAATTATTTTTGGTAACAATTGGACAATATTGATTAATACTTTGGCACCAATGGGGCCATAAATCCATAGACGATTAATGAGGATGATTAAGAGAGATAATATTGAGAGATACAAAATTATACTACAAACTATTTGTTACGGTTGGTTTACCTACAGTAGAGTTCATTACAATTCACACACACATGCACTATCTTAGTTCATTCAAAATCATTCATTCTTGAGTTCTACTATATAAATATTGTATATATACTATATATTCTATTCTAATTACACATAAATTTAATATTACTTTACCATATGTAAACAATAAATAAATACTTTTATTATAATTTCAATTTACTAATATATATAAAACTATCTAAACTTTTTATAACTACGATAGTATAAATGAATTCACAAGGAAGAAGAGAAAAATGTGAGACGTATACTCAAATAGAAAGAAAAATATTCACAATGTTCACATTTTAACGACACAAATAGAAATAGAAAAAATAAGAAGTTAAAGAAACGCTACAAAAAACAAACTCTTGAATATGTAAGCAACAAGAAACATAAAAAAGACATCAAGATGGGCGGTGGGGGTGGGGGGGTTTCAGAACAAAGAATGACTTACAACATTCGGAGCAATATTTATGGGATCCATGCGAATCCATTCGTGTTCAAAGGTGCTGTTGTACGGTGTCTCGCGATACGAGACATTCCGAAACTCGGCGGTAAAACTACGAACTGGATAACCACCGGACATCGTTTTGTCGAAGCGCCAAATGAGGAAACCCAAAATGGTCGATGCTTTAAAATAGAGCTGCGTTACGGGACCAGGCGGGGTGCGTACTGTTAGGTTAAGCTTTTGAAACGGTACGAATTCCTTGTCAAGAGGATGGATTGTGACGCTGTTGATACTACTGCTATTGTTGTTGTTGTTGTTGTTGCTGCTACTGGTGACTAAGGCGGTGAGTGGAACAAAATCAGCTAAGCCAGATGTGGGTTGTGGTGTTGTGGGCTCTGGAAGCGAGGTAGTTAATGTGGAGTGTGTTGTGTTGTGTCCGTATTTTGCGTTCATTGTTGTGGCGGTTTCTGTTGCTAATATTGTGCGGTTCTTTAATAATGTGTTTATGTTGTTGTTGTTGTTATTATTACTACTTTCATCCCCCTCTTCCAGTTTATCTTCCTCTGATATTCTTTCGATGCTGCTGCTGGTTCCCGTTGCAGCCACCGTCAACGCCGGCACCGATGCAAAGCACACATAAATTCCACCATCCGAATTGGAAACATTTTTCAATATCAGAAATTTTCCTGTCTAATTAAGTTTAAAGTTTAAAATTTTAAATCGAAGACAATAAAAAAATAACAACATATCACTCTACTATACTAAGAAGAAAAACCATCTTTAGTGAATCTATAAACGCGCTTACTTACCTGTATTACGGTGGTATTGTTAGCGCCCTCCTTGACCCACATTATTGTCCCATTCGCGTCACAAGGTAGAGAGATGTTTTTACCTTTATCCGTTATATATTCGTTGTATTTGACGGTTGACGTTAAAACCGTTAGAACTGCATAGAAAGAAAGTATAAAAGAACAACATTTAATCGAGCTTTTAATAGGTAGTTAAAAGAAGACAATTTTAATTAAAAACATGCTCGAATGTATGTTATTTTTTAATTAATTCTACTATTAATACTATTCTACAGAATGTCTTCTTTGCTTAGAGACCACTAATTTCGCCGGTGACCACGACAAGGACAAAATTCGTCCATTAAAGAGTATAAAATACTTAAATATTCTGTGGATTAATAGCTTGACTTGGCTGAACTCGTATTAGTCCACAGAGCAGCCGAATCCACTTGCGCCATGGGTGGGTAAATTAGTGTAACCCAGTTTGTAGGTTGGGCCAAAGTTCCTGTGTTGTCTAAACAGGTTCTACAGATATCTACAGACATCACAGAAGACCTCTGACCTCGAGGTGCCCTCACAGAATACCCACTAACTTACTTAGTTCTCTCTCACTTCTTGCTAGGAGTTGGTTTGTATTGGACGCACTGGGGTCCCCTCAAAGTATCTATGTTACTTTGGAACTTTTAATTGCGTTCAGGTCTCTAATATGTAGGCTGTCCGTCCATGCCGTTATCTGCTATTTGAAACCTTGAGAAAGTATCTGAAAGAAATTAGGTAATCGATCGAAGACGTGGCTACCAATATATAGAGTTCTTCTGCACCACTTCGTTGATGAAACTGCTGCGAAAACATCGTTGGAAAACTACAAATCTATCTACAAGCGTTGATAATTAAGACAGATACGCAGCAGAAAGATTAAATTAATTGGATTACTTTCTTCGTCCTCTCTTTTTCTCTTCCTATCGCTCTCTTTCCCTCTTCAGTTCAGTGGTTGGTCTTCGTAATTCAACGTCGTTTTCGTAAAATTAAGTTAAATGTAATCATAAAAGAAAAAATATAATCGTAAATTTTAATTGAAAGCAGCAGAGAGCAGTAACTCTCAGCAGCATCGGTTTGCGTCCGAATGAAATCATCTCGTTACATCATTATCCATAATTTGGTGGTCTTCTAGAGGAGGAATATTGCATGGAATCAATATTCATGCATGGAGCATGGAACTGTTCTCATATTTTATAAAACTTTGGTTGGGACTTGGAGCTCATTTTTCAAAATTTTTGTTTCTATACCTTTTAAGCAAGTTACACGTTACGTCAGGTAACGAAATGAACAAAATTAATACAGTTTACATGCAACCTACATTTTTGCACCTCGAAAATCTCTTCTACTTCGCGTTTTACTTCTTCAGTTCTCACATTTTGGGTCGGCTTTTGAAGTACTCCTTCGCCGATGACCAACTATCAATTTTAAAGGTCATCATGACTCAAAGAGTTACGCAAAACGTATTCTTACCTAAAAACTATTTCGCACGCGAGGTGGCGTTTTTTTCGTTTTTTTTTTGTTTCGTTGTATAACAATGAAATCCACGCCTATATACTGTATACTGTATACTTGTCTATATTATTGTAGTGCTTTCTAATTGATTTTTTCGAGTGTCGTTCGTGATTTAAGGTCAAACTTTTGTCGACCATGTTTAATGGGTTATTTTTAAAGCGGAGCTATTTTTTATTTTCAAGGACATCACAAGGTTATTGTCGAAGCAATCAATTCGTTGGCAAGCTTCATCGTCCTTGTGAAGAAATCAGAGTCCATGCGGTTTGAGGCACGGATGAATATAAGCTATATTGAATATACTACAAATAATTTATTTGTGTTACGTATTGCTAGCTACCGATTTAAGGATATCGTTTTAAGAGTTGAAAGGATAAAAAAAAGTTGATAAGATCGAAATTTACTACGAAACTTGTATGGGTTGTTGTTTTTTTTCTTGAACCTTTAAAAGTGCCTAGTTCAAAGTTCCTATGATTGATTGAGTGGAATATAAAATCGTCCTTCACCTTGGGTTACTCCAGGCTATCCTGAACTATCTGTATGACTATCTGACCCTTCTTTTATGATCTTTTCCCTTACTGATTCTCCTTTCCGAATATCGTAATTTTTGTATTGAATGTCATATGTATTTAATAACTGACATGACTTCTACCTCGCTTACCATGAAAATTCTTTTCTCTTCTCTTCATGAACTTATAATTCATAGTATTAATTTCATAGAAAATCCAACAACTATTACAAAACAGTTCTTTTAAAAGCTGTCATTATTAAGAGAAGAATTGACATGCAATACACAACAGTATTTAGCTCAGTGACAAACTCGACACAATAAAAGTTTTTGATTGAAATGTAATGTTGCTATCAGTAGCGTAGCGTGGGGGGAAGGGTCGGGGGGGAGGCCAATGCCTCGGCGGCAGAGCTATCGAGATCGGCCGAAGTGCTAGTTGTTGTTGTTGTTGCTAGTTGTGCGGAATATTTCTAACCGGCCCCGGGTGGCAGAAATTCACGCTACGCCACTGGTTGCTGTTGGTACTGCTTTGCGGTTGTTGTTGCTCTTGTTGCTGTTGCTTCTCTTGTTACTGCTCTTGTTGCTGTTGTTCGTACTGTTGCAGGTACAAACAATGAAATTTGGAACACAATCGGATGCTGATGATAAAATCAACCTTTGTTGGTAGCGCTGGGATGATTATTATTAACTGATTTCGTGGAATTTAACAAAACAATCAACAATCATCATCTCATAGAGAAGACAATGATTATTTAGACAAAAGAACTTTCGAGTGATGGGCGAATGGACAAATGGGCATACTGACTGATTGACGGGATAACTGACGGACTGACTAACAGTCTAACTGACGAACTGATTTGTGTACTGAAGTTTAGATGTTATAATATTGGCCATAATAATGGAAAGCCTTGTTTATTGGCTCTTTTGTACTGCAAATGAGTGTATAAGGGTGTGTGTGTGTCTGTGTGTGTGCGCGTGTGTGTCTCTTTGTGTGCGCGCGTGTGTGTGTGGGTTTATCTGAGTGTAGTTCTATTGATGTTTTTGTATTGTGTTCATTCGTCGATTAGCGTCAAGCTCATGAAAATCCAGTGCATTCCTTTGTCAGGTTGTCATGTCAACTCGATTGCCTCGTTTCGATTGCATGTCCATAAAATGAGCAGCTCTGTCCGTCCGTCCTTGCGTTGGAAAGCAAAGTGACGGACCATCGAGACCACAGTAAATGAGAACGTTATGGAACAAAAGCTTAAAGCGTGTATACTTGCAACAATAAATTTAGAAATTGATTTCGTTGTGATTTTGAAATTAAATCGTCGTACTCGCATCTAAACTAGGATTTGGCATTTATTTCTATAATAACCTCGCTCTGATTGCATGTTTTTAGTTATATCTATTATATATTATTATAAATAATAAATTTATTGTAACAATCATCAATGATTATTATTTTTGTATAATTGCTACATGGAAAATATATAGAAAAAATGTTTAAAAAACAACAACAGGGGAGAGAGGGAGTGATGTTCCAGCTAATCAGTTCATTTTTGCGATGCAAAATACAAAATACTTAGAAAAAAAATAAAATAACATAACCTCAAAGTTCAAAAACCTTTTCTGACTCTTATGACACTAACGAGCTACTAAGAATACTAAGAAATATGAATGAATGACACTCAAAATGGCATTCAACACAGTGCAAAAACAAGAGCCACATTCAGAACAAAAACAATTGTGTATGAAAAGAAAAGCAACAGAAATAAGTACAATACATAAACAACAACAACAACAACAACAACACTAACACAATAGTAACAACAACAATAACTTCATCGCAAATTGTTTGCATTAAAGGGTTTTGCATCTCGTCTAACCTCACAAACACACAACAAAAGATGGGTTCGGCTAGCGAACGGAAGGGGGAGCGGTGGTGAGATGGTGGGTTGGTGCGTGGGTTGTTTATTGTAGGAGAAAGAGTACCAGAGAACTATAAATTTGAATAGGATTTTGAGAATGTGGCAGCTTCTTTTCGCTATTTCTTTCTTTCAATGCTTATGTAACGTAAATACATATTTTGTTGTCTATTCTATTCTATTATAATAGAGAACCACATGGAATACATAAACAACAACAAGAACAACAATGGCACTGACAACAATAATACTATCACCATCAACAGCAACAACAATAGCAAAGACCAAAGGAAGTGAATGAGATCCCCTGAATATGCTACAATTTGCTACTTTATATCGTCATATCCTCCCCGCAACCCCCACTCTATCCTCGTATACTTTGTGAATTGTCTTATTTCCCTCTCTTTTTTCATCCCAACTGAACTTTTTTATAATATTATCTTACAGAATTTATTTGCTATTTTATTATTCGCCAGAGAATAACTCAGCAGCCAGAAGCAACAGCGTTACTGACACGGTATTAAAATAGTAGCAGGAAATATGGGAATGGGGACGAGGAGGGTTCTAGGGAAGTAGACAAATACATGCAATATACAGGACAATTCATTTGATATGATGACATGTCATTTAATGTTTCCACAAACCGGGGACACGGAAACAAAACCGATTTTTTAGATTAAACTTTTAGACAAACCTTCACTGGAAATCATTAATTCATTCCTAGAATCTTCACTTTAAATATTCGTTTACGAACGAAAGATAAAGGGAAAAAAATTCAGGTCCTTGCTTTAAACAAAGATCCGATCTATGTTAATCCATAAAATGAGACTGTCATTGGAACTCAAATATGGAAATGGAGAAGTTTGTGTAGGAATCTGAATTTCTAAGCTTGATTTCTTTCTAACTGGTTGTGTCTGTATAATTTGATTGCGTTGAATTTTAATGATATATGTATACTGAGTATTGTATCCCAAAAGAATTGTAGCGAAGCTTACAATATCATAAGATCCATTCAAGTCTCGAACCTAACGTATAAGAGTATTACGTATAATACTATAAGTGATAGAAGACTACAAGAATATTGGATTAGAAGTTTCTACCAATGAAATTGTATATTTAGATTAAAGAATCTAATTGTTCAGAAGCATTTCTCAAAGAGTCGGAGAAATCCCGGTTTTTACGGTCCAGTTTTCATCTATTTTTATGCAATTTTTTTCGTACGGATCCGCTTTATAATGTAATCCTTCTTATGACCGCTGTAACGCTTATCGAGTTCATTAAAGCTCTATTATTCTCAGTGTTTAATTTGGTTTTTAATTTGGTCTAAGCGATTAGAGTGTTATTTCAGCTTCATACGATTAGGAAGTGTAAAATGATGAATGTGAAGTGAGTAAATGAGTGTAGAAAGCACAAGAGAAAAGAATTCACTTGAGAATTAAAAGAATCCAAACGAGAAAAATAAAACCAAATGCATGGTTGTTGTTTTTACGAACAGTAATTAAAATTTCTTATAATGCTATCGAGAGTAAAATGCATTCATTACTTCAATTATGGTGGAAATATTTAAGGCGACAAAAACTCTTCCTTCCTCTGTGGTTCCTTTCTCCCTCTCACTCATATTACAGCCAGCAGTTTGCTGATTACAAAGGCACTTGAGAACTTGAGTTGCTCTTCATTCAACTTATACATATTTAGCGTCTATAACAAGTACTTACATATATCAAAATCCAACAACACCATCACATTATTTATTAAAGAAGAACGCAATTACAATGCATAATTTTGTGGACAGGATCCTCTTGTTCTGGGATTTTATAGCAATTAAAAATGTAAAATTATGGCAAAACAATTGTTGATGTTTCTGAATTCGAAGTAAACGATATGACGAGTTTGTGTCTTAAAAAATGTAAATCTCAAATCTCAAAAACAAATCCTTTTATCTTCACCTTCACCTTTTCTATTCTGGTTTCTTATTTGAGGTACTTCAACACCTGTCTGTGCGATTGAAATAAATAATAATAAAAACGAGCGAAATAGATTTTCAAGGTTTCAGAAATGGCTGAAGATGTGAAAAAAACACCCAAAGGACATTCGAGCAGTCGTTAGACGCTGGGTCTACACCGTTTGTTTTGCTTACTTTGCTTTTACTTATTTTCTAGCCTCGTCCTTAAGAGAAGCATATGCAAGAACATACGAATATTTTGCCATTGAAGCAACGTGCTGTTATGGGGTTGTAGAGCAGTGAAAAGTACCTAAAACAGAAACCGTAAAATACGGAAACCTGCATTAAGTGGAACTTTTTTATTGTTAAGTTTTTCATGCAAAGCAACCCGTTTAGAGCAAAATGCTTTAAGACGGAAACGGACAGACTTTATGTCGTATTTTAATGGTAAACCTACACACATAAAACGGTATAATAAATGAATAATAAATGCTTTTTGTTTAATATTTTGACGTTTCAGTCTTTACTGGGTATAATCTTTAATCTTTTTTAATGCAGTATTTTTGCTGGGTGAATTTCAATCACATTAAATACGAATTTTTTGCTAGGTTTCTTTACTTCCCGTGGTTTAAGACTAAGACTAAAAGCACTTCAGATGGTCTTTCTCTCATTTTGTATAATAATATGCGGTTTTCTTTGGCAAGGGGTGTATAAATACAGTTCCTAAATTTAATAAAGAGTATTTATTTTGTTTTTTGTTATAGTCTGAATTTGTACGCCAATTTTGTTATTTTATAATTAAAAACTAAAGTTTAATGAACCAAGTGTGTTAATCAATCAGACAGAAACTCGTTTAAGACGGAAATATTTCCCCATCATTTCCTTGAGGTTCCGTCTTAGGCAGGTTTCACTGTACTTGTATAATATTTTTAGGATTTTATATGAGGAGGATACATGGGATGGATACATCTTGAAAACTCTTTTAGGCCTTTGGTTGTTTTCAGGTTGAACAACTGTTCATACAACAAAAACCACCAACAACAACAAGAGACAGAAAGACGACTCAAAAAACAGCAACAATACAAAAACATAATCCAAGTATTATTCACAAAGACTCCAAAAAGAATTCACAAGAATGCTCTTTCAGAAAGGTGCTGTTGTTAAGGTGTGTCGACTGACAATGTGTTTTTTACAGGGTTCGGAAAACGTTTCTTTTTTATATCGCTCAATTTATATCCCTCACTGAAGATAAAAATATTTCCATCCTCACTGATAAATATCTTTTTTCATCTTCGTTCAAAAAAATAAATATCGCTCACGATGAAAATAATTTTGATCTTCCAACAAAACTATCACTTGGGATGAAAAAAATTCTTATCTTCAAATATTTCGATCCCTCAAGTTGAAAAAACTGCGTTTGTTGACGAATAGCGATCGCAGAAGATGAGAAAACTTCGGCTTTCGTACCAAAACGATCTTCGGTGATGAAAAAAAGGCTGCGCAGGCAAAGAATCGATCTTTGAAGATGAAAATAATTTCGACGCAGGATCGAAAAAAGCAGCGGAACAGCATGGGTTTTGTTGGTGTTCGCTTCGCGGCAGAGACAATTGCTTGAAAATGAAGTTTTGTTTGTGTTTCGTATGAATATGTTTTTGTTGGATTTGGTATACGATGAATTAAAATTAATTTTGCAAGTTGTGGGGTGTGAGGGAAACTTGTAGAAGTAAATACGTAAAATATTAATGTGTAAAAATATTAATAAGAAAATTGTTTTTTTTTTAATAAGTAATTCTATATTAATATATTTTATACATATTCCTATTATAAATTTTTTATTATGAATTATGTACATATGTATTAAGTAATGTATTAGAAAAACATTAATTGGGAATATTTGCTCCCCGATTCAAAGTACAGATTGTGCCGCGTTACATTCTTCAATTTTATTATCCGACGGACATTTGAAACATGAATTCAAACACTTCTTCCTTAATAAACTTTGGTACCTGTTTTCCCTCTAATAATCAAACCTTTTTCATTCCAAAAGCAATTATTTTCAAGGCCGATATACAAATTTGCCTTCGATTCATATGTACATGTACATATGTATTCAAATGCCTACCTGCAAAATTTATTGCATATATTCGTAACGAGCTCGCAGAAAGGGTTAACCATTTCCAGCAAAACTCTCAATTAATGTTTTTCTAATACATTACTTAATACATACATAATAAAAATTTGTAATAGGAATATGTATAAAATATATTAGAATTACTTATTAAACGTATTTACTAAATATTTAACGTATCCAACAAAAATCTATTCAAACATAGTCTCTGCCGCGAAGCAAACCATCCAAACACCAACAAATTCCATGCTGTTCAACTCTATTCCGCTGCTTTTTTCGATCCCTGCGTCGAAATTATTTTCATCTTCAAAGATCGATTCTTTGCCTGCGCAGCCTTTTTTTCATCACCGAAGATCGTTTTGGTACGAAAGCCGAAGTTTTCTCATCTTCTGCGATCGCTATTCGTCAACAAACGAAATGTTTTCAACTTGAGGGATCGAAATATTTGAAGATAAGAATTTTTTTCATCCCAAGTGATAGTTTTGTTGGAAGATCGAAATTATTTTGAACGTGAGCGATATGTATTTTTTTGAACGAAGATGAAAAAATAAAAATCGCTCATGAGTCAAAACAGATTTTCATCTTTTGTGATCGTTTTTTTGTGAGGGATATAAAAAAAGTTGTTCGTTTGAGGGATATATTCCGAACCCTGGTTTTTTATGAAAAGAGGTGCTTTGAGACAGGGAGAGAGAGGCAGAGAGGACGAAAGGTGGTGAGTGCGGTGATGAGCGGCAAAAGTGTAGAGAGCATTAGGGCTCTGAATGTCACTTTTTTTGTTCTGAATGTGTTCGTTTTTGAGAAGCTTCTTCGGGGTGGTATTCTTGCTTCATCGTGGAATATGCGGTTCCAAATGCAAATTGATAGCAGGTACGACTACTGGCGGTAGCTGTTCAAGGTTCCCACATCTACTAATTATAAAAGACTTGCTGATGGTGGTTTTGTGTCGTGATTTTAATTAATGCTTCTGAGAAATTAGATCCTTTAGTCAAATAATGCAATTTCAGTGGTAGAAATTTTCAATACAATATTCTTGTAATCTTCTATCATTTATAGTATTCTATGTAATAGTTTTATACTTTAAGATGGGGTTCGTTACAAAATATTTTTAGATTCACAGACACAATTCTAATAACTTACTTCTTTACCTTATATAATAGTACGTATTACTATCTACACTGAAGATAAGGGCGTGGTTTGTCTATCGTAGTGCTTAAATTGGATTTGTATAGCCATTAGAATCATTGTAACGTTTCGAGAAGACTCAAAACGATTTTACTTTCTGGTTATGGTTTAATTTATTAGTTCTCTCAAAACAAAAACTCAAAGGCAGAAAAAATACAGAAAACCATAAATAACTACCAACCACCAGCAGAAGAGGAGCCTAGCGAAGGTTTCGCGTTTTAGATGGTTATTGATAACAGCAACAACAACACGAAAAGGAGCAACAACATAAGAGCAAAAAACTGCAACAGGAAAACAATAACAGCAACAGCTTCACGAGCAGAAAAACAACAACAGCCATCGACCGATGACCATCGACCAACGAGGACTCGTAGTCTTCCGAGCTAACCCTCCAGTCCCTCCCTCACTCGCCAAAAAAATGGATAAAAATCAATGTTTGTCGCGTAAGAATAAAAACAAAAAAGATAATACTAAATCTTCAGAATAAATCCATAAATCATCATTTATTTCCATTTGAATTTCCATTTAATTTAGAATTTTCTAAGAAATTCATTGCATTAAAACTAGATTTTTCATAGTGAAAACAAAGTATATTCGCTTACCTTGCGTAATAAATAATAAATTAAAAGATGACAGAGAAACTACGGAACCGGAAGACATGCTTCCATATTATCCTCATAAATCGCTGAGCTCCTGATAAAATTTCCTAGAAAATATGTAATTTTTCGTGCTTAACACGTCGTTTAATTTCGATTACTACTAATTTTATTAATTTTAATTCTTTACTGAAGTATTCACCAATCTTTTACTTCATTTAAAATTCAATAAAAGTAAAAAGCACACAAAAAAACCAACTTTGCTTAAGGAACAATCGAGTTACGCTTTTCTTCTTTTAACTTCAACTTTCATCCGTTTAATATTTATTTACTTAGTTCGTAAGCATTTCTTAACATATTTAAAAAAAATGGAATCATTTATATCCTTTTTTATATTCAGTATTTATTGTGAACTTTTTAAAATTATTGATATTAGAATTTGTTACAACACAACCAAGTGAACAGCACGAGAACTTGAGACACGTCCTCAAAAATCTACATGCATTTTGTTGAACTCTCAAGACTCAACTGAAGAACATTGAACGTTCCGCAAACTTCAAGTCGACCAACTTCGACTTGTGTGGTTGCCTGCGGAATGTTTTGAAAAATGTTTAATCATAGAGAAACTAACGGTAATGGTTTAACATTGCCTACAAGGTGATTCCAAGTAATAATAAGATTTAAGTTATGTTACAAGTGTTATTTATATTATAAACAAAAGTAAACTAAAGTATGAGCTAAATTAAAGCATGGAACGCCCTGTAGCATGTTTAGACCTCAACAGATCGGTTCGCCATCCCAAGAATCGATGACATCAATAAATCGTGCGAGACTCACGTATGCCTCTCGTTTAGCTTCCAGACTTTTTCTAAATAGACTAAATATATAGTGGGTTATGTAACAAATATAATATGTACCATTCAAAAATTGTTTCAATCAGTTAATTTAAGTATAAAATTTTTCCACTTACCGGTGAATCTGGAACACCCAGTGTATCGTGTGTCAGTGTAATCAATTAATATTAAACAAAGCTCTCTTTCCTTCATTCGTGTTTTATTCTGTTTTAATAATTTTATAACTTTATAGGCTGAAATATAAATAAATAATGTCTGGTATATACATATGTACATAATTTTCATTTATTGATTAACGGCTTTTTAAGCTTGGAGAAATTTTAGATTTTTTTTCCATATTTGTTTGGCCATTCTAGGTTTTTTTTGATTTAGCTCTCTTTCTGAAAAAATTCTGGCCACACTGGTCGGAAGCTATCGAATAAAAACTATCGATTTATTCGTATTTCGATTTATTCCATAGCTGAAAATTATTCATTTATTCGCTAATTTTGATATTCATGCATTCGATAGGTCAAATATTAATTAATTGCTTGCTATTTGTACACTACAACAAACAAATAGCAGGCTAGACTCTACTTTAGTCCCAGATGGCCAATGTTGTTGTTGTTGGTGTTGTTGTTTTTGTTCTTGTTGTCTTAAACGGAGACTCTAGCCACAACATCGAGTTTTCCGCTCTCGCCTGGTTTCGGAGTTATAGACCTTTGAATATTGAAAAGTTCATAGCTATGTCTCCTAAACTATAGCACATATCTGCTTGGTGTGTCACATGTCCAACAACTGTCAACACAACTTGAAGAGGTTTATGATCTTTATTCTACGAAATCGCAAGTAAAAAATACGAGCTTCTAGCTAACAAACTTTTTTGTTTCAGGGCGTTTACACATAATCGTACTTTATTTTCTTAATAATAGTTAAAAAAGTTATGAGGTTTTGCGTATTTAGTAATTAATACCATTAAAATAATACAATATTATAAATAAAATAATATGAAATGTATAGAAATATTAATAATATTGTATATTTTTAAATCGCTGTGTTAAACACGTTTTTTCTTAAAATACTTCACTGATCCTGACCAAATAAGTATCTGCAAAATGCTAGAGGCATGTAATATCTTAGCATGGCGATAGTTATATTGCTCAAAAATTCATTTTGCTTAGAAAAAATTAATTAATGAAAAAAGAGACTAAAAATTTTTAATTCCATTTTTCTTCAAGAGTATACGGTTTTCGATAAAATATTGCTTAACATAAATGAAAAATATTTAAAAACCCTTTACAACGCTACCAATATTATCGGTATATCCCTTCTATTTGAAGAGATACAGATGCCAGAATTTCGAATGGCTGTAACTCCTAAACATGGCATGGGCGCCGTAAATGTTATTGTAAATGTTATTGTCGTAATCACCCCAAAAATAACAGCAACAACAACATTGAGGAGAATGTCGTCTGGTTTATGTGTTCTATAAACTCTGTATAGAATAATAATTATTATGCTGAAACTGAAAATTTATTCGCGAGTCCACCGTCGGAGACCAAAATATATTCACAAAAATGTGCGTCGTCCGCCCATTGCTGACAGACACCACGATTACAGGAGAACGAAGGGTAAGGTAAAGTCTTAAAAATCTCCTAAACATGTATTATTCAACATAGTGTTTTATAATTACGTGATTGTGAATTTTAAAATGCATTCAGATTTAATTCATCTTTCTTAATATTGATATTAATATGTAGGTCAATTATACATTATGAGGGTCTAATGAAATTAATAACATGGACGTACTTAAATTTTTGTTTCACTTCTTGCAATTAAGCAATCAGCACAAGTGATGTCAACATCATGGTACACCGTGTGTGCATGAGTAAAGTCCAACTTTCAAAGTTTCAATACGTAAAACGCCGTTACTCTAACATTCCAATGGAAATATTGTATTCATTTTTATTTAACTGCCACAACGGTTCGTGTGAAAAGTATATTTATAAATCCGTGTATCAAGTAAGAGAAGTAAACACGCGGCAGATAAGTGAATATAGTTAAGGAAATTCGATTCAACATAGGATTTACAATAAAATGCGTGTAAGAAAAGAACTTTGCGTAGTGAGTAATCTTTCAAATTCAGTGAATTTTTTTTGCAGATTTTACGATCGCAATATAAAGTATGTGAAAAGGACACAGCGCCTTCTCCATCAGTTAGTAATTCACGAGTTTATCCTATTCACATTATAATTCTCTAATCTGATTGCAATTCAAGGTACAACCAGTGTCAAGTAGCAATGTTAAACATTACAGTTTTGAATCCGTTACGTTTCCTGGAACACAACAACAACAACAACAAGCGCGACCAGTGCAAAGTCGTCGCCAGACGGTGGTGTCATTTGATGAGCAAAACCCAGGAGCCATTGATACTGGGTGCGGGAATGTTAAAATCAAATTTATTAATGCTCACGAAAACATGGGTACCGTTAATGTGATTGTGCAGTTTTACAATGAGGGTAACAAATGGTACACTGATCTCTACAAGAGTTATGAGGATGACATCTGGAGACGCGTGCTACGTGAACGAGGTAGTAAGAAACGGAAATGGTTTTTCATATGCGAATTCTGTGGGAAGCAACTGTGTTCGTTTAGTACGTTAAAAGCGCATCTTAATCATCATTTCAAAGTTTACCCCAATTATTGTGAAGAGTGCCCAAAAAAATATACATCTCGTACGTCGTTGATCCGACATCACAAATTAACACAACATGCGATTCCGAGCGGCCACCCAGCAATAAAGAACTAAGCAGGAAGCTGACACATTTAAAAGAGGTGGCGCACTTCATTAGATGGAGGAAGGTATTGAGTTATATTGTATTATATTAATGATGATGTCAAATTTGAATCGGAAAGATTTGCAAATATTTTTTCTTTTTTCTTTTATATCTTAAGTATATAACAGCCTCTTTAGCGTTGATCGTTAGCTGAGGCCGAGAACTCTTATTTTTACATTGAGAGTTGAGTTAATTTCTTCTTTTTATAGTATTCTTGAAATTTCTCTAATTAGAATTTTTAAAAAAAATCAATTAAAAACAATCGGAATCGAGTGAAAGAAAATCATTTATATTTTTTATTATATTGTTTCTTTTTGTTCTTGTTTTAAAGACATTTGAATTATACAATTTTTTGACGTTCTTCAATGTTTTTGGTTTTTTTTTTACAACATAATCATCGTGTTGGTTGGTTTTTTGGTGTTTACCTCCATTTATATTGTTACTATTGAATTGAAATTGAATATATAAATGCAATAAATAGAAAGCCGGGGTTAAATAGTGTTATTTTATATCTAAGTTATGTTATTTTATATATATTTTCTTTGTAAATAAAAATAAATCATTGTGTAATATACATAATCAATAACTTCATTTACATATAAATGTGTGTGTAGCATTTTCATTTTTATTTCAAACAGACAAGAAGTGGAAAATGATTATTATTTCCTTTCGTGTTATTGAAATGTTGAAGCGAATTTGAATCTTATTTTGAATTTGATGCGTCAAACTTCTTAATTGAGCAAATGCACTGTTTTGTTGTGTTTGTGTAGCTTTTGAATTTTTTTCTTTTATCGTATCGAATTCTATAGTACTGAATTCTATGAAAACTAATTGAATGCTGTGAAAACGGAATTAATTCTCTGAATTGAATATCAAGTTATTATTAATGCTTTTTTATTTAAAAGTACTCTACTTTTGTGTGTTGATTTTTATTGAAATTTTAGTACGTATTTATATGTTTTACTAAATCTGACTAAATTTTATTGAATTGTAATAATTTGTTGTTGCTGTTGTTTTTTAATCTTGGTAAAGTTTCTTGTAATATTAATAAAAAGCTTATTCATTTTTATATTTTGTATGTGTACGAAATTTTATTTTAGTTGGTTTTTTTAGTAGATTATTAATTTTGTTATATAATTTCTAGCAAAAATTGTTCTATTGACTACTTTTTAATTTACATTACAGTTATTATTGCCAGTTTAGTTAAGTTGAGATGATAAGTTAGTGAAATTATTTACGTTTCTTTGCATGTTGCAGTATATATTATTAATGGATTAAGTGTTATTTAATTGTTCAGTTGTGATATTTTTCGAATAGCGAAAGTAAAAAATTTACTTTACTTTGGATTTCTAAACATTTTATTTATTTTTATAAACGTTTTTAATGGTCCAAAGTCCAAAGATAAATCAACATACTGCATTACTATCAATTTAAGAAGAAGTAATAAAAGTTTCTTCATAAATAAATAGAATTTGCAATATATTTAAAAGTAAAATAATATTTTTTAATTTTGATATTTAAAATTGAAATTTTATTTTTAAATTTAATACAAATTATATGTATTTATTCAGTAGGTTTATTATATTTATATAATATTGAATGTTATGTTTTAATCAAATATTTAAAATTTGTTTGTATAAAGTACTTTGCATTTTTCTCTTTTTAATTAACAATTTAATTTATATTATATAATTTTAAATTTATTGTTTATTTATGAAGCTAAACGAACTCCGATGTGGTAGCACAGCTGTTACGAATGCAATGCTTTTCCTCCTCGTGAATAACGTGGACATTCGAATATTCGACATGTCGGTTTTGATGCACGCAGAAAATATGCAGTGCAATGCAGCGTTCACTTTGCGTTTAAATTGCGGTCACTAAACGCGGCGCATGCTTGACTGCTACCGTACAGCAATCGATGTGCGCGCTTGATTTTAATAGGTTCATTTAATTTATTTACATATCTTTCTATGTATGTATAATTGGATCTATTTACTTAGTAGTGTAATTTAAATAAATACATATTGCGTTGCTGCGGTTTACCGGTTATCTGAGAGCTACCGGAACTGCTACCGTACCGCGCCAGTGTACCACGTTCAGCGTAATTCTTATAGCAAATATTGATAAGTAATTAATTTTAATTAGTTTTATGGATTTGTTTTTCCTTTTATTAATAATTGCATTCGTCGTAAAGTGCATCGTTTTATTAGCCGCAGAATATTTTTTAATATTTTTATTTATTCTTTAATTTGTTTTGAATTCTTGCGATTTTTGAAATTTATTTTTATTTACAGCACGGAATTTTTTAAGCTTAATTCTTTTACCTACATTTCTTTAATATTATGTTATTTTTACATGTTTGCGAATTCATTTTTAAAGCGATTCTAATTATTAATTAAACAATAAATTCATTTGACGAAATGAGTTCACATGAATTAAAAGAAATTCGAAAGTTTGTGTTTTTAGATAATATAATAATTAAATTTATTTTCTTGATAGAAGAAAATAAATCACTAAACAAAAACTTTCATTTCTTCCGATGTTTGTTTCTGTATTTTTGCGTTTGCTTAGTAAAACTTAGCTTTGGTTTAATTTTGAGGAAGAAAAACGCTTGCTTTGAGTTAAAAATAACAACATAATTAATTAGCTGAAGCTTTAAAAATAGTATCGTGTCGACACGTGTTAAGGCAAAATTTTAATTTCCAATATTAATTATATTAATAATAATCGTTCTATTCAATTTTATAAAAAAATTTAATTAATTTCTGTTGTTGCTTGTTTTTAATTATTATTAAAGATTTACTAATCTACGAGTACCAACTGTTTAGTTGTTGTTTATTTGTTTTTGCTGTAATAGCTAATGTTTTCTGTTGTTTTTTTTAGTACATACATACATAATAACAATTATGTTTGTTAATTGTATGTTTGGCTTTTTTTTCCTTTTACTTGAAATCACAGTCCGTATGTGAGAGAAATATATTCATATTTTAAAGTATTTGCAGTTTTATCACTAAATGTAGTTTGGTTATAAAGATTATTACATTCTCTATAGTTTCTAGCTGTAGCATTAATTTTTAATTAGAGCTTTTTGATGGCTTCTTTATAACTACTTCTTTATAACTTTAAGAAAGAACGAAAGCCAGAAAGATTCGTTCCTTTCAATAATGATAATAATTGTAATAATAATTATAACAGTATTAATAACGGCATTCATAACAGTATTAATAATAGTTATAATTTATAATTAATTGCAGCGCATATTGATTTAATTTTATATTCATTAATAAACACTTCTTCCTCGTCGCTAAGCGATGCTTCATTCCTCCTTTTTATGAATTTAATTTTTAAATCGCTTTAATTTTTTTTAATTAATTTAATAATCAAAATTTAAGTTAATTTTTATTATGAAACAAGGCAATCGTTTATTTTATTTGATATCTTTAATGCATTTTTTTAAAATTTATGTAAATTTTCAATTATGTTCTATGATGAAAAAAACGAAAAAAAGTTTTATTCTTTCCTTTTTATTAAGAATTTAATAAATTTTGTAATTTAATTTAATTTTATTACATGTTAGTTAATTTCATTAAATTAATTTTTTATTATTTTGCTTATGTATTTTCTTATTTAAGTATTTTTGGTTTTTTATAAAATACGGGCATTAAATTTGATTTTTTTCTAAGCAGAGTTTTTAAATTATTTACTCTTTTATTTGAGCCTAAAAATATGTTGGAGTTTTGCTAAAACTTTGTTGGTTTTTTGTCTGTATGTCGACAATGCATTTTAGAATCTATTTATTAATAAATGTAGTGTAGTTTTTTGTTTTTAAGTAATTCGAATTTTTATTGGGTTTGAATTTTAAAGATTTATTTATATTCATAGTAAGTACAACTTTTAGGTTTTGCCTTTTTTTCTTGTCTTTTGTTTTTATTTTTGCATAAGATTTGAAATTTATGAACATTTCGAAATAAAGATGATTTATCAATTTTACAATTTTGAGAGTAGAATTTTACATTAAAATTAAATGAATGTATTGAGAATTGAGGTGTAACTAATGAAAACTTCGATCTTTATTGTGGATTAAATTTAATTAAATTAAATACAATCTAATAAATCTCCATAAAAATTGAAATTAGATTAAATCAAAGTACATCCAATCAAAATAGAATTTGAAGCAAATCACATCCAAAGAGAATCAAATCGAAATTAAATAAAATAAAATTACATCAGGTCCAAACTTAACTCAATTAAACTCAAATCCAAATTGGATTGAATTCCTAACAATTTGATCGAAACAAAGAAATCGAAACATAAATAAATCCAAATAAAATCCAGAGGAAATCAATTCCATATGTAAATCAATTAAACTCGAAACCAATGCAATCCAAATTGCATTCATAAGAATTCCTATTAAAACCAATCAAGAACACAAATTAAATTGAACAACTAAAATAAAGAAAACAAACAAACTAAAATGAAAATCAGAGATAACAAAGCGGATCGTATTATAATATCAGTTAAATCGAAATCCAGTTCAATAATAAAAATAATTAAATTGAAATATTTGTGTAAATCAATTACAATTAATATTCTTGTTTTATATCCATTAATTCTATTACAAACAGTTTGAATAATAACAAAAAAAAAATTGAAATGGAGATCGATGCCAGTATCAATATCTTTTTAGAGAATGTACATAAAACTATATACTGATTTTACTGATTGACGAATTTAACCTTTAAACCTTAAACGAAAGACTAGAAACAACTATCAAACAATAAATATTGATTTCCAACTAAGAAATTCTATCGAATATCGACATAAAAAAATCCGTATAAGCAAAATGGTGATTTCATTAGATATTTATTTATGTTAAACGGTATTTTACGAGTTTCGAATTCCTAACTTCCACTTCAACTCTCTTCGAAGAAGATATCATCTCATATCGATTTATTTATTATTAAATTCATTCAATCTTTGTATTTTGTTTATAATTACTTTTTTATATTTTTTCTGAAGAAATTCTTGATTTCGACTGGGTAAAAAATTGGTTCAAACGTGATTTCGAGACGTCCTCAGCAGGATCTTCGAAGTTCGGTTTCAGGACCCAAACCTTCGCCGGGAGCCATCTTAAAAAGCCATACTGGTGCGTCGACCTCCGCCACCACCACCGCCACGATGACAACCACCGCCGCCACCGCCCCCTCTGGGCAAACCCCCATGTGAAACACTACGACCCATACGAGCTTCACTGCCGCGTCGCTCGCGTGCTTTTCGCAGCAGATCAGACGTGCTCGGTCGTCGACTGTCGCGCCCGCTGGACGAACTGCTTCGTTTGCACGAGGTGATGTCTGAGGTGGACGAACGGCGTTCGAAGCCAATGTTGCCGCTCGAATTCATGGTGTACGGCGAGAGAAAGTACGGCGACGGTGACGGTGAACTCGTCTGCGAGCGCGCGTTGTCGTAGCGATTACTGCTGTGTAGCAGTTGCAAGGTGGAGCGATTGTCGTCGTGCGAGCTGTTGCGGCGTGACGAGTACGGCGACTGCGCGTAGTCGAGCAGAAGATTGGCGGACTCTTCGCAGTCGACTGCTTCGATTTTCAAATACGGCGGCATGCGGTTGTGAACAGTGGAGGCGGATGGACGACGACGACGACTACAAGGCGTCTCGATGGCGATCAAATCGCTGCCATTGGCGTTATCTATGCCGCCGCTGCCGGGGACGGGGCCACCAACGGAGGAGGCTTGCGATTGGGTGGTATTTTTTTGGTTGCCATTTCGAAGGCCCGAATAAAGAGATTTCAAATGAAAATCGAGCGACTTAAAATTGAGCAACGAACGACGACGTTTTTGAGGCGGCTTCGTTGCTGACGGTTGTTCGTCATCCGGTGATGAGTGGGTGGAGGAGGCGGCTCCATTATTATTTAAACTGCTTTGAGTGTTGACCATGCGTGTAGTTGTTGTTGTTGTAGGTGTTGGTGTTGTTTTTGTTTTTGTTGTTGTTGTTGGACTTGAACTACTTCGAAAGGGATTAAAATGGCTGCTGCTATTGTTGTTGGTGTTGTTGTTGTTTAAGGAATCTATTTGAATAATTGTTGGTAGACTATCTAAGCAAGATTTATTATTAAGTGTTGTTGTTGTTGTAGTGTTATTAGTAGTAGTAGTAGTGGTATTTGTTGTATTTGTTTCTTGGTTATTCATTACATTGCTAACTGTAGTATTTAATAATAATAAATTTGAATTTGAAGTATTTTTTATTAAAGTTGATTTGGATAAATTTGAAGAACGTAGTTGTTGTTGTTCGATTAGTTGTGTTTGTTGTTTTTGTAGATGATGATACTGTTGATTATGATGATACTGTAATTGTTGTTGTTGTTGTTGCAGTATTTGCTGTAGATCATGCTTGCTAATTGTTGTTGTCAGTGTCGTACTACTTAAGCTATTTTTACTGCTAACCGCTTTCAAAAATTTATCATCGATATCTAAGGACTCCTTTCGTCACTGAATAACGCAGAACGCCTGCTTGGATGCATCCTTGGCAGCCGTTTCGGCATCCTCGCAGAAGCCCTCCTCTTCGTTCTTTGGTGACTCTGCCCCGCAAGGGCCACCGCTTAGGCTGGGTGGCCCCTGAGGGCAGGCGGATTGTCACCGAAGTGCCAGTGTTGATATCATTGGCGGTCGCACCGGCTTGTTTTCTAATATTCGTTCCAGTTCCAACATGACGCTAGTCGACAGACGGGGCAGCAACTGAGAAGGATAAAAGGTAAGTAAAATCAAGATAACGGGTTTATCGTTTCCTTTTCTTACTCACCTGCAATGATTGCAAACTCTGATGAAGCTGTTCGGCCGATGTTGCGCCCAACAACAAACACTGCACCGGCTCGTGCTTCAACGACCAAGCAATCGACAGCTGCGTCGGACTGCAGCCGAGTTTCTCAGCCAAAGCGGCCAAATCCCGCAGCCTATCACAGTGACGGCGTCCTTCCTCGATGCGATCCTTGCCCCAGCTGCCCTGGGGCGAGAGAGCGGCCTGTGACAATAAAGAGTTAGAGACAAAGAGAGTGAGTTAATATTCTGGGAGTTTAATACTTCAGTATCAAAAGAGAACTCGTCTCTTTTCATCCCTCAACCCTCACCACTCAAATCTCATGTGTCATATCTTATTTCTGATGTCTTATATCTCAACCCTGATTTCTCATCTTTTATTTCTCAATCCTCTTCTCTCAACCCTGAACTCTCGATCCTCATCTCTCAATCCTCATCTCTCAACCCTGATCTCTCAACCCTGATCTCTCAACACTCATCTCTCATCTGTCATCCCTCGTTTCTCATTTCATCTCATCTCACCTCGCATCTTTCTGATGTGACCAGATCTCAACCCACTTCATCATCAGTTCGTTCTAATTTTATTTTGTATCATCTGTTTTACTTACATTGCGATTAATCTCATCCTCTGTCCATGAATAACTCTTCGTCTTAAATGATCCTTTGGGCAACAATATCTTCTCTCCATTCTGTGTATCGCCGAGGGCCATCGAAAGCGGTCCCCATGCCATCAGACCGACACCGATCTTGTTGTACATCTCCGGCAGATACAATTCACATTTCTCGCGACAAAACATATGGTACTCAGACTGCTCGACAATCGGCGTGATGCAGTTGAACTGACGACAGTTCGTGTACGCCTCCATGATCTCAACCTGGGACCAGCGCGCGGTGCCCCAGTACATGGCCCAACCCTGTTGAATGACATAAGCCATGGTGCGTACAACTTCTGGAATCGATGGTTAACGATATATAAAAAATCGGTATTCTCTATGATCTTAATAAATGTGGAGTAATTGGTAACTCTGGCAAAAACAATATAGATTCTGTTTCTAAATTCAGAATGGACATAAAGCTAACGAATATTTGAAGTGATGAACCAGAAGATCAACCGGACTCACCTTCCATTGGGCACATCGCATCGGCTTTATGAATAATCACGATATCGATATACTGCAGTTGAAGACGCTGCAGACTTGCTTTAACGCACTCGATGATATGTTTACGCGACAATCCGCGTTCTTCCGACCTGCAGAGGATGTGATAAAAAAGGGAGAAACATGTCACGTGGACAACACTCACTTGGTGCTCCAGTAGACCTTCGTCGTGATGACGTATGCGGTGCGTTTCCATCCCGTGCGTTGAAGTATTTTCCCGATCTGCGTTTCCGAGTGCGCCTCCGAGATATCGAACAGGTTGATGCCGCTTTCGATGGCCAGCTTGAGGATGGCCTCGGCTTGTTCATCGCTCACGCCGGGCGAGAACACTGGCCACGTGCCGAGGCCAACATTCGAGATACGCAAACCACTTTTTCCGAGATTTTTGTAACGTAATCCGGGCGTCGGTGTGGCGCCATGACGCAGCGGTAGAGCGGGATTCGAGCCAAGACTTATCGAACGTCCTGATGATCGTCGAGCGAAGGTGGTCATCAAAGGTGATGTTGAGGACGATGAAAGATGAGAGCGGAATATATGGTGAGATGGTATAAAAGAGAAAATATTAGCAAGATTTTTAAAAAATAATGTTCATAACGAAGTGAGGAAAAAACGAGAGTAGAGAAAATCGTGCAGAAAATTGTTTTAGAAGCCCAAAGAAAAAAATTTGATAAAAAGGAGAAGAGTTTAAAAAAGTAGTGCTCTGTATAAGCGAGGAATTTCCATCGAATCCTTCGGTTTTTATGTCTTAGTGCAATCAATATACAGAACAAATTTCATTTGAGTACTTTACGTTCAGATTCAGATTTGTTTTGAAAGATTATTTTCTACTTAATTTTAATTATTCGTTACTTTTTTCACTATGTTTCTATGGACTTGAACCACAACAGCAGCTGCACAAACCTTAGAGCGCTAAAGTAGCAATGATCATTACCATAATAACAACATAAATGAAAAATAATAAATAATATAACATTAAGAATTAATAAATAATTATCAATTAATAAAATAATAAAAATAGTTTAAGATGTAATAATAATAATAACTAACAACAATAACAACACCAACAACTATTGAATACTAAAATAAACTACTAAACTAAAATAAACTCTTAAACTGTCAAAATACACATTTTTGAATTATATACACAAAAAGAAATGGAAAATAACTTTAAAAGAGAAAAAACTTAAAAACTTAAATTAGGAAAACAGAAAAACAGAAAACACAATTAAAATTAAGTAAGTAAGAACAACGAGAACAAGACAACAACAACTAAAATCTTTAAGCGGAAGTAGTGAGAAATTTGATACCGAAATCAAGATGGCCTCCCGTACCACTGAACTCCTCCATGCAATCTAGTGACGCAATCGGGGCCCGGCACCTGCAATAGATTAAAACAACAAATTAGCCAAAATTGAAAGAATAACTGATAGATTTCATAAATCATTTCATAGATCACAGCTTTTTCATGAGTTGCCTTTTGAATTTAATATTTTATTAAAATTATATTTTTACTCGTATGATTAAAGGTTAAAAGTTTCCAACGCATTTAGTAATAAAATAAAATATATGTACCAATTTTTTGCTCATTTTATTTATTGATTTTTTCCCACATTTCATTTAGTGATTCTGACACTCATCAATACTGGACATCGCGTTGAACAGTTGGTTACTTATGTCCTTGATTTTCATATTACTTTATAGTTTATATAAAATGTTAATAGTTAATTGTTGGTAATTTGTTATTTCGTTATTTTACAATTGATTTTTTGTTATTATAATGTAATATATTATATATCACTGAAAAAAATATACTACATATATTAATAAAATAGGCATGTGTTTCTTAAACTAAACAAAGGGTCTAAAAAAATGTCTATTAATTAAATTGGGGAATTGAAACCGTATCGGAGTCGGTGGTTTTATTACAATATCGGGATTCGTATCGGAATCGTTAAACATTTCAGTATCGTCCCATTGCTAGTAAAAAGGAGGACGGACATAACTATCAAAGAGAAGGAAGATAAGAAATATGTACGTGTGTTGGTGAATCAAAGCCGATTTATTAGGATAGCATATGTTAGTGTTTGTATATCGTGTAACTAGTTTTGCTTTTATTTGAAATGAACTCAAGTTGGAATGGGTATTTAGCGGATAACAACAACACCAACACCAACAAATCTCTTCTCTAAATTCAGAGCATTATAATGCTGTTGCTACTGCTGCTGGTAATCATGTGAAGTAGTAACAACAGTAACTGTAGCATGTAGCGACAACGACAACAACTACGATACATTAACAACTATAATTAACAGTATCACTTTAAGTGCCGTTACACTAACAAATGTAGTCATGACCCGCTTGTTATAGCATTAGTAGTAGAAGTAGAAGTAGTGGCAGCTGTTGTTGTAGTTGTTTTCGCTACGGGTATAATTTTATTGCTTTTTACGTAGTTGTTTCATAAAAGAGGACATTTTCATAGGGCTACTTGAAAGTAGTTGTTGTTGTGCTGCTGCTGCTATTGCGGAGGTTTTGTTGTTGTTGCTGTTTTTACTCTTAAAGTGCTTAAACAGTGTTCCATTTCAACAGTGTAACTGCACAGCGCTACACTGCATTGTATAGTGCACCACACTATGCACCACGCCACGCACCACACCACACAACGCTCGGTCGGGCGCCGTCAACTTTCTCAGCCACAACCGCCGCCGCCGCCACCGTCACCGCCAACGAAAATCAGCCACGACAACGAATTTAATTTACATTTTAAATTTTGCCACAACAAAAGCAACAGCAACAACAACAACAACAGCAACGATGAGTACTACAACGCGTTTTGCCATAGCAAAGTGTGTATAAATGCGTGCGTGTGCGTTGCTTGCGTGCATGCGTTTATGTGTTTCATGTGGCATGACATACAGCAATTAGCGTGAGCCAACCGCAAAACTGCAACAACAACAACAACACGGAAATTCCAATCAAATGTATGTTTGTGTGTGTGTTCGCGAGTGTGTTTGTGTGAGTGTATGTTTGTGAGTGTGTGTGTGTCAGCTTTCCTAATCGATATTTTATTATCTAAATTGATTCACATCATAAAATACATTGGAAACGCTTAAAACTGTTCGTTGATGTTTACCACCGAAACCACCACCTTCCGCCTCCCGCTCCCTTCTCACATCATTTAAAGTGATACGAGAAATTATTTTTTAATTTCATGAATCATAATCAATACGAAGCTAATATAAATATATAGAAATTGCAGGATAATAATAAAAAAAAAACATAAAATAAGAAGCAACAATAAAATAGATTTTCCGAAATCTTTAAACAAGCTTTCAGAGCCACTTTTTATGCTCTACATGAATTATTTTTCAAGCTCCCATTAAAAGATTTCAACTTGATTAAGACCTCAGTGCAGATTAACATGCTTCTTGGATTTTACATCTTTCAGGTCGGATGCCTTTCTTTAAGATGCTTCAAGTCTCTCTTGAGTGCCTTTACATTTGTAAACATTATTGAAGGTTGTTAATCACGGATTTAGTGAGGACTTTGAGGCTGTAAGCAAACGTTTCAAGCGTGTTTAAAATCAATAAAATAAGTCTAATGAAGGCTGTTAAAATGCTCAACCATTTTTGAAGAACACTTGATGGAGAAATAAGTAAACCTTTCTAACATTTCAGCGTCTTTCGCCCTCCAACCCTCCACTCTTGGCCCATCCTTTTTTCTGCAGCGTCTTGCCATTCATTCATTCGTATCGTTTACCTGTAAATCGTGACCGGATTCAACTCATCGCTCGAGTTGTCCATGTTGTTGTTGTTGTCATTGCTGGCAATACCGATGCCACCGAAGCCAACAGGTCCGGCCGCAGTAAACGCGGTGGCCAACGTTGCAGAGCTGGCGGCGGCACCATCAGGGGCGGCTGTCACTACAACGCTTGTGTTGACGATGTTGTTGCTGCTGAGGCTGCTGCTTAAAATGAGCGGCTTGCCACCGGATGTGACGACAGCGATGGCACCGACACCACCAACACCACCTGCTGCTCCAACACTTAGAATTTCATGCTTGAAACGTGATTCATGGCCATCGCTGGCCGAACCGGAAGGCGGAAGAGGAGAAGGGACGATGGTGGGGGTGGTGGTGGTGGTTGGAACAACATTTCCTGTTGTTGCTGTCGATGGTGAGGAGGTTGCAAGGTTGCTGCCACTGTTGACTTCGTTGCTGTTTAGGTTTCTCAAGGACATCGACATCCTTGATGAGCGATGTTCTGCTGTCACTTTCCGAGACTTTTTCTTATGATTATTCGCTGTTTAGTGTTTTTTTAGTATTGTTTTGTAGCTGTTTTCCTCATAGTTTTCCTTTTCGTTGTTTTTCCTCACTTTTCAGGAGCTTCTTCGCCGTTTACGTTTTGTTTAATGTTAAAAATCTTGTTGGTGTTATTTTTGTTTTTGTAAATTTAAAAATTGGACGCTTGTTTAGAGTTGCATTGAGTATCGTTTAGAAAAAATGTAATACTTTTTATTTATATTCGAGTGTAGAGTTAATGAGAGAGCGTTGTTATTGTTGTGTTGTTGCTTTTTGTTGTTTTATTTGGCCGTCTTTTCTTGTTTCTGCTAAGTTTTTGCTTTAATTCGATTTATAATTTTATTTTATTTTATATTCTTTTTTATTTGCGGCTCCAGTTGAAAATAATAAAAATGCTATTTCTTTGCGTGACGTGTTAATTTCGAAGATTACAAAAAGTTTGCACTACAAGATGAGGATAGAAAAGTTCACTTAAAGCTTTCAGTTTATTGAGTTGAGTTGAATTGAGTAAACTTGTGTTTCTCTCTTTTTTTACTTTATTAAATGTTTTCTTAATCTTTTATTTTATTAAATGTTAATTTTTAATGTATTCAGTTATAGAAATTTTCTTCCTTTTCTTATCTTTTTTGTATTTTCGTGTTTTTTTGACACGTTTTTGTTAATTCCTTAAAATTTTAAATGACTTGCATATTTTTTGGAATGGTTACTTTCATGTTGTTTTTGTTGTTGCATATTTTAAGGCAGCTTTCGTTTGTGTTGGAATTTTGTTGTTGTTGTCGTCGATGTTGCTGTTGTAGTAGTTGTAGTTATTGTTATTGTTCTTGTGTATTGTTGAGTGCTTCATCACATTTTATATTTTTATAGGTTTTTCTCTTGTTTACAGAACTTTTTGCTAGCTGTTTTTTATTATAAAATATATGTTTTATGCAATGAAGTGAAAAAATTCACAATTTTTGTTAAAATTATGAAATGAAAATATTTTTTACAAAATAAGTTCTTTAAATAAAAATAAAACAGTTTTATTGATTTTAAAAAATCTGGAAATTTATAAAATAAGTTCAGTTATAAGCTTAGTAAAGTTGGTTTTTCAGTACTTTTTTTAGTTTTTTAAATTTTTTTTATTAATAATCCACATTAAATTGCATGGCACATGGGAAAGTGGACGGAACGCACTCCCGAAACTACTGAAATTGACCCCATGAAAGGCTTCAGAGAAGGATCAGAGCTCTATTTGGTTCCTAGGTAGCTCTGAAGCGTTTATGAAAGGATTTAAGAACACTTTGTTAAATTTTTCAGTACGGGTTTCGTTGAACTTATGAACTGTTGAACTCATGCCATCGCAAAGCTTTTAATTTTTAATCTCTCTCTATCTCTTTCTCCCATTCTCCCTCTCTATTTGCTCAGCTATTGTAATCAGGTTTAACTTGTAAAGTTTAATTAAGAGTTCGGTTTCGTTTGGGTTCTTTTTCGGGTGCTGCACAACATAAACTTAATTTTAGATGCTTTTTAATCCTTCCTCCATTTAATCTGTCCGGCATTGTGACCGCCGGAGCCGATCAGACGACAGAAAATGGTACAGAAAACAAGAAGCTTTGAATGGCCACAAGAATGGCTTTGAATGGTTGTCAAATAAGTTAAACATGAGCTACGAAAACAATGAGGAAGGAAGCAGAATAAAGGACACTTTAAAGGAGGTCAGGACTAAAGGAATAAAGGACACTTTAAGAGAGGGTGGGGGGGGGGGGGGTAAATAACAAAAACAAGTCTTTTGTATTGAGTGAGAAGCTGTTTCATTGAATTGAACGGCATGAAATGTGATGGGAGAGGAAATGAGTGAAGAGCAGCGTTGAGGGGAACGAAGAGGAAGGGGAAGGAAAGGAGGAGCGGAGAGGAGAGGGGACGGCAAAAAGAGCCGGATAACCGAATACCACTCGAATATAGAACTCAAAACATACTCTCAAAGGACTCTCTGGCTGTATGAATAATTTTTGGTCATTAAGTTGTACATTCTTTTTTCAGCGCTCTTTTATTTCGGTCGTTTTCCAGGGATGAGCGATGGTGGAGACGCAGGAGACGCAAAGGAACGAGTTTAAAAGTTCATGAATACGTAAGCAAGTGAAATGGAAAAATTCTCCATTTTCAACTTAGTAACTTTTTTTAAAATTTAAATTGCAATACTTCTCGTTTTCAAATAAAAACAAACAACTTCATTAATTAAAAATTTTATTTGATCAATGAAAAAAAAGAACAAAAAGAACGGGGAACCAAATGTTTGCTAATTCTTTGGGGTGGGCCATCGGCTGGTTTCTTTTTAAAACTGCTTTCCTCCATCTCACTCACTCTCACTCTCTCTCATTTTTAATTATTTTTCATTCCTTAACGTTTAACAGAAGCTGTTCATCGTCTTCTTCGACAGCGAAAAGTTTATCTTCCGGTCTTTAATCACTTCTTTCCTTCCTGCTGCTTTCTCCTTCTCTCCATTTCTCTCACTTCTTCCCATCCTTTCTCCCGCTCCTTCCCTCCCACTCTTTCTTGCATCTGCATAGTAATTAAATAATCCACTTAAAAGCTGAAAACTCGAAACGCAACAAAGCTTTTCTTTTCTTTTGTTTTCTTAGCTGCGTTGTTTTTCAGGATTTTCACAAAATTGAGAGATCTTTTGTAATCAGTTTAGATTAAAAAAGAAATCTGCGAAAACAGAACTTTTTTGCATTCGCCCCCGAATGAAGTCTGAAATGAAATGACAGCTAAAAAGAATAAAAAAGCGTGAGGAGAGAAGCGCGAAGGAAGCTTGAAGGAAGCACAAAAGAAGCGTGAAAGAAGGGTGAAAGAAGCATTAAACTAGCTTAAAAGAATCCAACGCAAAGCTTGAAAAATAAATGTTTTCATTTAAGAATTAGAATTGAAAAAATTTAAACATGGGATAAGAAAGTACAAGAAAAACTTCAGAAGCAGAGGAAGAGAAGGAGAAGTTTTATAAGAAGGCGAGAGGAGAAGAAAAGGGAGGAAGAAATACAAGCATAAGAACAAGTATAAAACTATAAAATGTAGAAGGGAAGGTTAAAGAAAAGGTTTCTTATTTCTTATTTTCATATAATATTTAATCATCATACTCATATTCTATTTAATATTCAAAGATTTATCAAAATTAATCTTCTTCATAAGCAGCAAAGTTTGTTCAAACAAAATTGATTGCGTTCCAAGTTTCCCAGTTCCCTCCCGCTCCCTCCCTCTCCTCCCTCCTGCCACTCTTCCTCCCACGAGTGGGCACTTTTGGCCAGACATTCAGTCTCGGTCTCTCTTTTAGAGAAACTGAACTGAAACATTTAAAAGTTTTATGAGGACATTCAGTCAGTTATACAGTCCAGCAAACACTCAATCATTCAGTGAACTAAACAATCATTCAAATGGTCATTCAAATGGTCATTCAAACGGTCATTCAAACGGTCAGTTATTCAGCCATTCAGTCACCGATTTGAACACTGAGGGAGACAATTTAATTTGTTCATTCATTCATTTGAACCCATTTTTAAGTCAGTCAGAGAGTCAGTCAGAAAGCCAGTCAGGGAGTCAGTCGGAGAGTCAGTCAGGGAGTCAGTCAGAGAGTCAGTCAGGGTGTCAGTAAGAGAGAACATTTTCAATAACCCGCTGATTTCTCTGAAGCAGCAGAATATTTTGCCAACCATTGTTCAGTTCTCGATGACGATATACGAGTGTATAGTATAAATTAAGCACTCCACTCGAACTGCGGCAGCCCATGTATGTATGTACAACAAGAATGACATTCATGCATGCATGGATGGATGATGCTGCGCTTATTTACTCATCCTGCATTGTTTTCATTCGCGCTGTTGTGTCGCGTTGCCGCCGCTGCTGCTTCTGCTGGTCGATGGTGCCGCTGCTGCTGCTCCTGCCGGTCGATGGTGCCGCTGCTGCAGTTGAAAAGCGTGACTCGACGAATGAAAATCGTTGGCGCCGTTGAACAGTTGAACAGAGCGCACTTAAATTGCGGATCGTTTTTCAGTAAGGATAACGACTCATCGACGCGACTCTTCGTCAATCCTTTCTTCCGGTGTTTTAGTGTTCATTTTGTATGTGGTGACTGTAACATCGCCTGTCTTTGTCACTCACTTTCATTTGGGTTTTTCCCCATCTTCCTCTCTCATTCTCACTCTATGTCACTGCATCCTGAATGCCGCTGCATCAGCATCTCTCCGTTTCGCTGCCATTTGAATCCTTTCAAAGCGTCGACGTCGTCACCGTCGCCATCGCTGACTGCGCTTAACTGACCCACCAACCTACTGACAGAGGCGTCGGACTGCAGGCGTCAGGTGGCCGCGAATGTGTGTCACAGCGTACTACGCATGCGTTTTCTCTCTCTCTCTCTCGCTCCTGCTCTCTCTCGATTTTGTTGCTCTTTTGTTTTTAAACAGCAAACTAGAGCAGAGAGTAAAGAAATCATCAAAGAGAACATCATCTTCAGCACAGCTTTTCACCTCGCAACTCAGCTTGTCTTGCCGGTTGTTGTTTTACTTTGTTGCTGCCTGACGTCACGTGGTGCACCGCGAGTACCGCAGTCATCGTGCTCGTCCAACACGAGTGCGTTCGGTTTCTGAAATTTAATAAGAAAATCGTGCTTATGAGGTTAATAAGGATACGCGTTTGTTTTCGTTTTCGTTTCCTTGTAATTTTCCTTTTTTTATTTCTTTCTTTCTTTTCATTTCCTTCGTTTTTCTTGAGAGGTTTTTCCTCCTTCTTCTTCCTCTTCTTCTTCTTCTTCTTCAAAGTTTTTGTTTTGTTCGATTCTTTCCTTCCTTGATGATGGCTGCTTTGATGTTTTTTGTGAATCTCTTCTCTGAAGAGCATTTTTCGCTTTTTATTTTTCTTTGTTTTGTTTTGTTTATCATGTGTTTCTCTTTTTTGTGGTTCTCCGGTTTTTATGCCAGTTTCTTGCTACTGATTGGCAACATTTTTGCTGTCAACGTGACACTTCGTGTTTGCATTTCTTTGGGTTTTTTTTCTATTTTATTTATTTTTCCTGTTATCTTTTGTAGTTTCCCCAGATTTCTTTGTGTTGCTTGTTTGTTAAGTTTTTGTGATAAAATAAATCTATTTTTAGGTTCAGTCAGAACAAAATTACTTCACTTCGTTCTGCATGATTGAGTGATTGACAAACAGGCTGATTGACGGATTGATTACGGTTTTATGACTGTTTTTTAATGAAACAACTGCTAAACATTTAAAAATACCCTGCAAGAGTTTCCTTTCCTTCGCTTGAGGTCTTGAAAAATTGAAGCGTCTTGAAATTTGATGAAGTTTTGTTTTTATTCAAGTTTATTTGATTTGTTTACAGCCTTATAAACTAAAACGACACGTACACGTACACGTACACGTACACGCAAACTGAAACTCTAACTCAACAAAGCCAAACTCGTAAAATGTAAGCTTTCCGAGCCGACATTAGCGTGTACGTCTAAGTTTGCAGAGCGCCATTGTTTGCAGACAGAAATGTGACAGAAAATGTGCCATATGTACAATATTTTAGGGAATTTTCTAGGGAATTTTTAAAAATCCAAAGATTTGGTTCATGAATTCAGTTAGAATTTGTGAGAATCACAGAGAAAAGTCGCGGTGGCGGTGTCGCAACAATCTGGCATTTATACGCTCATATTTTTTGTGTTATTATTGTGGAAATTATTTGTGAATGAATTACGTTTATATTTTCACACAGAACTGTAATTAAAATTGTATAATATAATTCAAATAATATATTCAGCAGAATATTGCAGCACCACGTGCATTCACTATTTTTTCACAATAAAATCACTTTTCATATAAACATTTATCTCTTAATAACTTAAATGCTTTTATAAACGATACTTTCCCTTTAACTTTATCTATTTAATACATAATTTCTCATTTTGTATGCAAAATACAAATTATAATAACGCGCAATTACACTGAACGGTAGCCTCTTTGCTTGCGTCTGTCTGAACATGTTTTTCTCTGGAAATTCGACATCCTTTATACCCCGTCTACGCGACAAAATCTGCAAAGCATGTGAAAATACTAACAACAAACTTTCTTATCGCGTGGTGTATTTCCATTCGTCATCGTTTATCCTCCGCCTGTCAAAACAACGAAAAACTACGAAAAGCACAAAACAAAACGGGTGCTAAACTGAAAAAGCGTTTATCGTTTATAAGGCTGTTAATTTAATGTAATTTCTCGAAAGTTAAATAAACAAACACTGCGGTGTTTAGTTATACTGTTAAAAGCTCTCTGGTGTTAAAAGTCGGAAGTGTTTAAACAGAGTCAAGCTCTCCCTCTCTCTCAGTCCCTCTCTCTCGCAAGGCACCGTCGTCGACAAATGAAGCGTTTGTCTTAGAAATTAAAGAAAAATATAGAAACCCGAACTAAAAACAACCACTTAACACGATGGTCAAGTGAAGTGATGTGATGTGATGCGATGCGATGTGGTGTGATGTGATGTAATGTCATGTGATGCGATGTGATGTGATGCGATGCTCTTCTGCATATCATTTTGCGACTTGCAACTTGTTACCATCTCGTTAAAGTTGTGCGTAACTGAATACTTGAGAGGAGAAGCAAGAAGTAATGTTTTAAGTACTTACACTTGAAGTTGAACCAAAGCTACACATCGACACACACTATCACACACACTATCAACACTCACACACACTCACACACACACACACTATCAACACTCACACACACTCAATACACACTCAACAACACGTCATGTCGGCCATGTCACGTAAAACCAACAGACAGGTATGCTTACTAAGCATCTGTTCACTCCGGCACACTCACATGACACACATACACACACACACTCACATGACACACATACACTCACATGGCACACACACGTATGAACATTATTCGCATTCTTGTACGCCTTCATGGCCACTGCAGACGCTGGCATCCGGCGCCAAAGCGTCCGTCCATAAAAAAGAATTGCGATTACGAATGCGGCATAAATTTCAACGCTTTCAACGTTTTGAACGCTTTCGATTGCAAGCCGAAGCTAAAAATAACGGAGCACTCAGCAGTCGCCAGTCGAGAGTCAACACAGTGAACCCCCGCTCACTTGCTTCCGCAAAAGAAGCCACTGGCGCAGGGTTACGTAGGAGGCTTCTTTGCCATTTTCGTCCGTCTTCTTCGTCGTTGTTGTTGCTGTTGTTGTTGTTGTTACTCTTCTACGATCTCTGCTACAAAAACAAGAAATCGTCTTCAACATTCTAGCTTCGTCCTTGTTATATACTCGTATATAAAAAAGAGTTGGTTTCCTTTCCGTTCTCTCTGCGCCTCTTCCTTTATTCGGTTTTTGTTGTTTTTTGTTGTTGTCCACCATGCAACACTTGAATTAAACTCGCTGGTTTGTTAGATTTTTCGGCTTTGTGGTTGTTGTTTTAATTTTTCCTTTCTTCTTTTTTCCTTTTTTTAATAACAGCTGCAGAGTGGCGCTTAGAAAAGTGGTTCAGAGTGAGACTCTGAAGCTGTCAGAGGCTGATCGAGAGTGTGGATTTAAATAATCATGATATTCAGCAATCTTTAGGTTCATATAATCGAGATTCTGGTGTATGTTTATTTATCACACGTTCACTTCACGAAAACAATTGAATGGCATTTCGTATTCCAGTGAGTCAGAGTGAGACAGATAGACAGCCACAGCGCCAGGGAACTTCAACTTCACTGCGGTAGAATATAATTTTTTTTTATGTCCTCTTATCTCAGTTAAAATGGTTGCGAACGGTAATAATAACAGTTAATAAAAAAAACGACCGTTCATTTTTATCTCCATTTCGTTATTGAACTCTTCTAACTCTGTGAGTGTGGCTGGGGGGTAGGAGAGAAGGAAAACTTGGCAAACTTTTCTCATGCTCTCCTCTCTTTATTCTTCGTCCTTTTTTGGCATAATCTGAATTTTTAAAAACATGACTTCATATTATTTTTAACTTCTACAACAACAAAAGTAACAGTAAAGAGTCGAACAGAATCTAATAATAAGCACTACAAAAATAAACAACAAAAAAGTGAGAGCAATTACAGGAGCAACACCAACAACAATGACAAAAACGAATACGAGCGGCCTTCCTTTGGAACGATTTCAAAGCACCAACAGCAACAACAACAATAACAAAAACACTAATAACAAAACTGCATATAAAATTCGTGTTCAAATCTCAAGGGAGAAAACTATCGACCGACTTCGTTTGTACGAATGATTGCACGATTATGTACGAGTAGGAGACACGAAGGAATACAAAATTTTAATCAAAATGCAACGTGAACGTTGCTGCTGTTGTTATTGTTATTGTTGTTGCTGGTGATGTTTGTATAGGAATTTAGCTATGCTTGGAATTTCTGTTGTTGCTTTTGTTGTTGTTTTTGCTGCTGGTTTTTGTTGTTGTTTTTGTGGTATTCATTTTTAGCGTTATTCGTCTCGTTAGTTTTTCGGGTACTCGTCGTGTAACGAGAGGAAGAAAGAAGAAGAAGAAATTTACTTAAATTAAACAATAAAGAAAACAATTTTCATTTCCAGCATTTTATCTGTCTCCATCTTTCTCTCTCTCTCGATCCATCATTTCTCACTCACACTATTTCTAAGCTATTTTTGAACCTTCCTCAACATCTTTTCGCTTCTTCATAATAAATAATGGTTCAAAATTAACTGTTTTTATACCCTACACACGAAGTGAATAGGGTATATTCACTTACTACTTCCGTTTGTAACGCATTAAAGGAGGCGTGACAGATATAGAAAAGTATATATATTCTTGATCAGCGTGACCTCCTGAGTCGATTTAGCCATGTCCGTCTGTCTGTCTGTCTGTCTGTCTGTCTGTCTGTCTGTCTGTCTGTCTGTGGAAATCACGATTACAAGAGAACGAATAGAGATATATTCATGAAACTTGGCACGAATATTTTCTATCGCTAGAAACTCATCGCTATTGAAAATGGGAAAAATCGTATCATTACCACGCCTACTTTTTATACTGAATATCAATTCATCCATGCTTACAGCTCAATTTCTCAGCTTGTAGAACGAATTTCGGGTTGAAATTTTGTCCAGAAGTTTATTGTCTCTGACCAAAACAGTTCACCAAAAATGGGCGTGGTCCGCCCACTAATTAAATAAAACTCGATTACAGCAGAACGAATAAAGATATTTTCATCAAATTTGGCACGAATATTCTCTGTCCTCACAGGCTATTTGAGATTGAAAAGGAAACAAATTAGACAATTGCCACGCCTAATTTTTAAGTAAACGTGTGTAGGGTATATGAACTTCGGCCAAGCCGAAGTTAACACTCTTTCTGGTTTATTCTACTCTCTTTTGAACTTTCTACTTATTTAAATCGCTTGCATGTGCATCTTCCGTTATTTTCCCATCATGTGCTGCACTGCTTCTTTATCCACGACAGAGATATGAAAAATGTTCCCACCAGAAAGAGTAAAAAGAAGAACAGAGAAGATAGTAAAATGCTGAAAATTTGAAATCATTAATCAAAAGTTTTTCAATGACAAGAGAAAAGGGTCAAATGGAAGAAGAAGAAGTTGTAGAGGGCGAGAGAGAGAGGTACAAAAAGGGAGAAGGAAAGAAAGAAAATGCTCAATAATTTTCGGAAAGAAACGAGAGGGAGTAAAAAACGGTCTTCTTCGCTTATAGATATTTAAAGCATTCAAAAATACAGAAAAAAGGTTAAATACTAAAAGAAGATGCGAAAGAAGATTAAGCAGAAGACGAATAAATCCAAGAATTAGAATAGAATAGAAAGAAAACAACTGTCAATAATTAACCTCTGTTCTTCTTATCTTATCTCTTGTTTTATTGGCATCTAAATTGTGCCAAAAATACACCGAAACAGGCGCCAGAAATCACCTTCCAAACCCCACACGTTTCATGGTGTTTTTTGAGCAAATTTTAAGACTGCTACAGAACAATAACAACAACAACGTCGGTACTCAGATGTTAGTCAAAATATGAACTTGATGAAGTCGAAATCACAGTCGACACACGGAAAAATTGGAAAACACACACATTTAGGCACCGACAGACACAAACACACACAGACATACACACACATTTAAACACACATTAAACATTATAGAGAGTATGACCTCTCTATATTTCTCTCTCTCTCCCTCTCCTCTTCTTTTTCGTTCTTTCTACCATATTCTATAATAAAAGGAACATTAGGATCGAGAAAAAGCAACGGAAAACAACAACCATGCATCACCATGAAACTACGAAGCCATGAAAAAAAAACACCCAGAAACCGTGCGAAGGTCGGTCAGGAAAGAACGAACGGTGGCGCCACGCTAACATAACGGTATTTTATCTTGGCAATAAATCAAGTTTGCACATTAAACAGTTTCAAGCTCATTGCAAACATGGAGAAACGCACACACATATAAAAAAGAGATATTGTTTCAGTTTCCATCCTCCATTTCTGCTTCATCCTTCACTCTCTTTCTCTCTCACCCACCCACTCTCTCCCTCTCTCTTTTTCTCTCTCTTTAACTCAAGGCTTCAAAAATACTGTGTAAAAATCTGCACAAAAAGAAAGACAAACAGAAAAAACCGCTGTCATAGTTAAAAAGTCGAAGTTCGAAGATAGGAAACAGTTTGGGTCTATTATTGTTATTGTTGTTGTTGTTGTTATTGTTTTTGGTTGTATTTATAGCATTGTTATTGTTAATTTTATGATCATTGTTTGCCTATCCGTTATTTTCCTTATTCGTGTTGTCTTTCTCTCTCTGTCCTTTAAAATGTTATTCCGTCTGTCCTGTCTAGTCTCCTCCCGGCCCTCCCGAAATTCCAGCTGTCATTCATCTCATTTCGTGTACTTTTATCATGTCTCGGCACTCTGTAAAACTCCACAACCTGCCGGGTCCTCTTCGCTCCCTACACAGTGAAGTACCATTCCGGGCTAATCTGTTTGAAACTGTCACTAGTCCCGGCTAAGTTCTCAGTCCAGTCCTAGTTTTACTCCTACTACTCCTAATGTTAGTCTCGTCTAATCCTGTATATAATAGTACCGTCTTAGTTCCAGTCTAGTACCGTCTTAGTTCCATCTAGTACCGTCTTGGTTCCAGTCTTGTACCGTCTTAGTTCCAGTCTAGTACCGTCTTAGTTCCAGTCTTGTACCGTCATAGTCCCAGCTCAGTCCTAGTCTCAGTTCAATCCTAGTCTCAGTTCTAATCCTCCTCTCTGTCACTGTTTCTATCCCTGTTCCTGTCCCAGTCCACAAGTCCTGGCCAGTGAAATCAAGAGTGATCAGCGAAATTACTTAAACTTAATTTATTCAAATTTCTTCCGAGTTGAACTATTAAACACGTCCATGTTGTTGTTACTGTTATATCCATGCTATTACATTTCTGAGATAAAATCTATAATAGCTCTTCAATTTATATACATCCCACACATACATATGTACATATAAATGCACATTAAAATTTCTATCTATGATATGTAATTATAATTACATTGGTGTTTCATATGAGAGAGAGAAAGAGAGAGAGAGAGAGAACTTACTGAATCTACAGCATAGAAATTCAATTCGATTATTATGCGAAATAACGAAAAGTAACGATAACGGTAAAATGTTAATGAGTGCAATAAAATGCTAATTAGAATTACTTGATTTCGTTGGTTGCTTTGTAAGGACCTCTCCTCATTCTTTCTCTATCTCTTTTCCTCTTTCTATTTCTCTCTCCGTCTTTCTCTCTACTCTTATTAATGATTTGAAGTTAATAAAATTTAATAGAATTTGCATAATTATGGATACAGCATTTTTTGAAAGGACATATAAAAGATAAATGGAAATTTAAATTTATATTTATTTAAAGAAAAGAAATAAAAAGAAAGAAAAGAAAGAAAGAAAAGGGGAAAGAAAAAGCATAAAACAAGAAAGGGAACTATTGTACAAGCAGGAATAAAACATTTTTATCTCCGCATTTAAAAAAATATTCTGACAATTTACACTACTGTTCATTCAAGTGTGGTGGCAACGCTCTGATGTTTTGATTTATGCAATGATTTCTCTGAACATAACTTTTTTACGGTTTTTTTTTCATTGTTGCAACTGACGTATTTTAGTTTAAATTGTTCATAATTTTGTGTGTCAAAAAAAGATAAATTTTATTTCGCTAAGAGAAAGATAGATAACGGTGGAGAGTGAGACACAGAGAGAGAGGGAGACAGACAGAGGTAAAGAAGGGGGGAGACAGACAGAGAAATGTGTAAAAGAGAAGGGAAATAAGAAGGAAGGGGAGAAGAATCCAATTTATTCAGGATTTTAGTTTTTTTGTGGGATTGTGGATGCACCACAACAATTTTCACTGGCAACAAAGTGGTAATAAATCGCTAGAGGGCAAAAATCTGTTATCGTCGCTGTTGTAATTGTTTCTGTTTGTATTGTGTTTTCTGTTGGTGTTGTCTGTTTTTTAGTTTTTCATTATAAACAATTTTATTTAAAGTTTTTGTTGTAAGTTTAAAATCCTTAAAATAAATCCTTAATCAAGATTTTAGTATTTTTTCCTTTTTTACTTAATTTTTTTTTGTTCACTTTAGTTTTTCGCGCTTTTACTACTTTTACTTTTAGTACTTTATATCAACTACATTCTGAGTTTGTTTTTAGTTTTACTTCGTTACTTTTTGTTTTTATTATTTTCGTACTTTTTTTTGTTTTTATTATTTTCGTAGTTTTCGTTTGAAGTACTTTGTTGCATTTTTATTGCTACTTCTTAGTTTATTATTACTATTTTAATACTTTAGTAAATGACGGATTTACTACTTCATTTTGCTGTGAGTTTCTCTTTCATTGCTGAGATATTTTCAGGTTAATTCGAATGGATTTTGGAATTTTGAAGAACCTTGGAATTATGAAACGAATTTACGGCAAGTTTTTCGCCACAGAATGCTTATTATTTAATGACACACAATATTATTTTTATGAAGTGAAACAGAATTACGTGGTGTGGTGTTATTTAGATGGCTATTTTCTGGATTTAATCATCATGACCCAAAAGTATGCTAAGCTTTAATGCGCTTACAGCGTAGCCAAAAAGTATTGTTCTGTGTCTACACGAGTATTTATTATCGCATGCGACAATATTTTATCGGACCCAAGTAATCCAGCCACTCCCCCTCTCGACACCCTCCCTATCTGTCAACTCCCACCCATGAATCACCATCACTGTTCATCGTCTTGGTGATTCTCAGATTCTCTTTACACTTTCCACATTCCACTTGAGTATCACTTAAGTTCACTTTGTCTCACCTTCTCATCACCCCTCCTTCAACTCTTCAAGTATCCGCAATATACGCAATTTTCCTCGTCTATGTGTTATTTTTCAACACTTTGATGTAATTAATGATTGATAATTTTTCATATTCAAGTATCAACCGACTCAACGTTGGAGAGAGCTTCAATAATTCACAAAAGTACTCAAGTAACGAAGTACATCGTTCCAGCTGGAACTTTGATGTCCCTACTTGTTTGTAGCGTTGCCACCTTTTGTATTCTCGTTTCGTTTCGATGATCATCTTTTAAAATGTGTGTGCTGTTAAATACTCAAGTGATTTTCTTTTTTTTTTGCCATCGTGACATCGAGGAGGGTCACCGGAGAGGAGAGGAGCGTCATTCGAGCCTGGTTATTGATTAAATCGGTAGCTGAGCTTTAATGAATGACATGACATGATGTGACATGTAACGTCATGCGCACAGGTAGCTAGTTAGTAAGTGCTTCTGAGGTTGTTACATTAATTAATCGCTAAGGATTCATTTTATGATAGATAATAATAAGGGAATACATTTAGTTGAATTATTGGCCAGAGAAGAAACGATTTTTTAATTATTTCAAATATCAAATAAATAATAAAAACATCAACAGGAACAACCACAACAAAACAAAGATAATTTATTATAATTTATTGTCATACTTTATTGAACAATCAGCCATCAACGTTAATTCATGCATTCATACAATCAACATTCAAGGTTCATCGGAAAGAAAACCAAACACAACAACAATAAAAAAATCAATATAAACTGAAAACAAGAAAACCGTTTTAATATCAGTCTGAGGTGCTTTTTAACCCTTTATAAATCATATGCGAGTGTGTGAAAGAGAAAGGAAGAGTATAAGTTTTGGTGTATAAGTCATAAAGAGGTTAAGGTTTCACAAGGCAACAATTAAGAGCAACAACAACAAGGTATAAATAGCACCAGCAGCACTCGTAATGAGGAAAGAAAAACGAAAATTTTGCCGACTCCACGGCGACCGCATAACGACTGTTTGAATAGCGACGAATGACATCCACGGAAGTGAGCTCGTCCTTTTCTAGTATAAATGACGATGTCGAATGTGGGTTGTGTTGCGCCGGCCTCAAGACGCTTAGTCTAACATCGCCCAATGTAGCATGCGACCAAACGTATGCGTGCCGAAGTCTGTAGCGATTAACGGGGAGCCAACCGATCGCATGTCAACACATGTTATTATTATAGCAATAACAACAACAACAACCACAGAGAAAGCGCCACGATGGTGTTTGTGTTTGAATAACTGTAAGCTTGGAGTTTGGGGTCGATGTCAAAGACCAACAAAAACTTCTACGAGTGGAAGTAAGTACAGAGATTAAAATACAAGCAATCGACGAGATATCAACGCTGATCGCTTTTCTTCGTTGAATTTTCTTCACTCACTTCACTTCACTCTTATAGTTAAGGGGATATAAAGATGAAAATAAATAACAAAGGAAGAAAGGGAAGAAAATAAATAACAGTTCTTCCTTGTTGTATTTTTTAAATAATATGAGTCTCAAAACGGAAACGTCGAGCTCATTTCCTGCTCATTTCCTGCTTTACTCATGAGTACAATAATGATATATAATAATAATAAGTGTGGATGTGTGTGTATATGTGTGTGTGTGTGTGTGACTGTGTACGTTGTTTTTGTATCAATATGACGAACGTGTCAAAAAGCTGTTTATAAGCCATGACAAAGTAAACAACAACTAAAATTGCGGAAATGAAATAAAAATAATACGCTTTTATACGGGTTCTTCCCGTTCTGCTTTGTGCATGATGTGTGTGTGTGTGTGTGTGTGTGCGTGTGTGTTTTATTTTCCCCACATGACGTTTGTATGACATACTTGTCTGTTCTAATCATAGCTTCGTTCAAATGTCGAATGAGTTGATATTTCGTCGCTTTTGAGTTGATATTTCGTCGCTTTTCTTTTAAGCTCTCCTCCTCGATATCATGATTGCTTTTATTGCCCCACACATTTTCATACAATTTGACACATTTTGACAGATAGTATTTCTATTCGACTTCCATGATTGAATTACTCAGGCCCCTCTCCCCGCCCTTCCTCCTTTTCTCTCTTCCTCACTCTCCTATTTTCAAAAGTTTTAAAAACCCCGGCAAGAACCCTGAAACCCCGGCAAGACCCCTGATTATATAATGAATAATCTGGGAAAAGAAAACTTAAATCATTTCTGACGGAGTTCCGAAACGATGGCCACTTAATTTAACAAAATGGCCGAAAATACGACTTCTTTTCGAGGCTCATAAAAGTTTCCGAAAAATGTTTGTACTCGTCTTTCATTTGACGGACATCTTTTGACCCAAACCGAGGCTTTTATTACCCTTTCTTGTTCTTCTTATATTACTGACTCTTGACTCACATTTTATGACTCACCGAGGATGAGAGTCAGATACTCATGGAGTCATGGAGAGACTCGAATACGAAACAATTACCGTAAAAAATGGAAACGAAAGCGAAAAAACCGTACTATTAAAGTTGTAATTGCAATACTTTAATATTAAAGTTATTTTAAAGAAGAAAATAGCTTTAATTAAATATTTTATGTAAAAGCAAAGAAAACGAATTCAAAGATTTTCATTTCTTTTACAACACACACTTTAAATTAGTAAATATTTTGAGTTGAGTTCTTGTTTCGACTCACAAATATTCTCAGCTCTCTTTATTAAGTTTATTTGTTTGTTGTTCATTAAAGTTTTTCACAAACTTTATTCGAACTTGCAATTCTTTCATTCAGTCAGTCTGTTCTTCATTCAGTCAGTCTGTTCTTCATTCAGTCAGTCAGTCTTTCATTCAGTCATTCGGTTAGTCATTCATTCAGTTGTTTGTAAGGAAATATAATAAAATTCCAGCAGCTCCTTTCATATCTCCATCTCATTCGCACACTCACTCACTCACTATTTGTAACTTTGTTTATTGTCCGTCTCGTTTGCTCTCTCTTTCATTCATTTACGTCAGCATGCTGTTTTAAATGAAAATCCATAACAATCACGGAAGTCATACGGGAAGTTAAGCACCCTGTAAAAAGGTATTAAAAAGGCGACTTCGTCTTCTTCTTCTTGGTTTTCTACCTTGGCTTCATTAAAATGGTGAAAACAAAACAACAAGAATATCAAAAAATGAAAAATTTGCTGGACTACAACAACAACAACAACAACCAACTTCTGTAGATAAACAGGTACGAAGAGTTAAAACGTTTTTGTTGTTGCTGTTCCACATACTTAGCATAAATACACGTGCATATGCATGTGTGTTTATGTGTATGTGTATGTCTGTGTTGATATGAGTGAGTGAGAGAGAAAGCAGGCTTAACTACTACTACTTAGTTTTTCTATGGAGGACCACACAATATAAAGCAACAACAACGTCAACAACAACAACAACCGCTACAACAGAAGGCGAAGAAGCACAAGTGGGCGAAGTAGACTTGAACAAACGTAACAAAAACCAAGCACGTCATCTGCCGACAGCTGAAAGCTTTTGAGTGACCTTTAATTTTACTAAAGGGACATTTTTTCAAAAAGAAAACAAAAAACACCAGCATGTTTTCCCACTTTGATGTTGTTGTTGTTGTCATTCTTATTAGTATTCCTTCAGTTGTTGTTGTATTTCTTTAGTTGTTGTTCTTAGTTTTAGTCTTTGTTTTGTTGTTGTTGTTGTTAAATTACACTTCCATCTAGCATGAAAATGAAGCAATTTTTTTTGCTTTGATGGTTGCATGTGTTAGAAAGAGTAGAGGATGGTTTTGGTTGTTGTCTTTGCTTAGAACCGATCAACCTGGTAGAAAACCTGATACAAAGCTGAACAACCTGATGAAAAGGCAAAGCAAGAGTTCTAAGCGAAGACAACAACCACCTCCATACTCTATCTCATTCTAATAAATGCCACATGCAACCCTTTCTTTCTGTTGTGCCAGAATCGGAGCACTTATACTACTTAATGCTTAACAATGGCATCTTGTCAATGTACATTCAGGTACCAGTTATGATTCACACACTAGAAAAAGTACCACTAAAAAAAAATGCGAAAAACGACCTTAAAAAGTCGCCAAAAAAGAGGGCAAACTTAAAAAAAAACCCCCGCAAGAATGCTATAATTTTGCTTACAATTGTTTTTTTTTTGTACTTTCATACAACAGAAGTCAACAGCGTTGAAGTCGCAATTAACGACATCGTCATCGTCGCCGTTATCGTCACCGTTATCGTCGCCATTGTCGTTATCCTTATTGTCGTCGTCGTTACTGTCGTCATCGTCTTTGTTGTGGTTTTATTGTTTTCCGGTTCTGTGTTGTTTTTCCTTCTTAATGATCTTAATGAATGCTCTAATAGTGTAAAAAGTTGGTGAAATGTTCGTCCTCCTTCCTTCGCATTCTTCGCCGACGTCGTTTATTCTCCCCCCCCCCCCCTCTTCTTCTTCTTCTTCTCGGTAGCAAAATTACCGTCGATATTTTTACGTGTTTTTCACCTTCAAATCACTGCTTTAAAAACCATGACATGGCTCAAAACAGAGAACAGATGACGACGAACGAAGGAAGGAAAACAGAAGAAAATCGCCAATTTTAAGTGATGAAAAAATTGCCTTGATTTTGACCCTAACTGAGCAGTAGGGGGTGCAGGTGGGGGGTAGGGAGGCACGATTAGATTTCATTGAGTTTGTCCACTTTCATTGTAGTTGAGCTCAAGAGCTTGAAAACATGGAATGAAAGAGGCAGGAAGTGTGGACACCTCCCAGTTAGTGTGTATACCTCCCAGTTAGCGGGGACACCTCCCAGTTAGCGTGGACACCTCTCAGTTAGTGTGGGCGAGGGAAGGAAGGAAAGAGAGGGGGGGTGGGGAAGTGCTGAGGGAACGAATTGTAAGGGAAACGTCAGTAGTCAACAGAGTTCATCATCGAATCGTAGAATCGAATGGATTTTCATTAAATTCCACGTTGAATATTTGACATGCATTCATAAATTTATATGAAATAATTTTCTCATCATCATTATTTACCTCTTTAATTGCTTTTAATTGACCTCTTTTATTTTTTGCTCTATTTATAAAAATCAATAAAATTCATCGCTGAGTTGTATTTATTGTGTTGTTTTTGTTGTTGTTGTTTAAAATTAACGTGAATTTTTGCAGCTGTTGAAGGAGAAAAACGGAAAAAAACGCATACTTCACAGAGTTGAACTTTCAGCATAGAATCAGAATCGGTTTTTGAAAGAATCGATTTTTTAAAAGAGTTTTGATTCTCAAATGTTCTCATTGATTTCTATGCATTGATTAAAACAAAGAAAAATTAACGTCTTTTTTAGAAGTTAACAAAAAAAGCAATACAAAGAAGGAGAAAACGAACGAGAGAGAGAGTGAGTGAGAGAGAGAGAGACCCAGAGTGAGAGAAGGTAGAACGAACACCCTACAACTAACATTTCACACATTTTGACAACGAAGAAAACAAATAAAAGTTCACTTTTTTATCCTTGTCGAAGAAAATCACAAAAATCATGTCACATGCAATCATCGTTGTTCCATACACACGACTGAACACCTGTGAACCACAAAGATACCAGAAAATAAAAAGGTAAAGTGAAAGAGAGAGAGAGAGAGAAAGAGAGAGAGAGAGGGGGAGACAAACAGAAAGAGAGGGCTGCGAACAAATATTTGCACGATTAACCGCGTTAGAACAAGCAGCGGTGTTCAAAATGCGGTTGCGGTTGCCATTTTGTAGAAGCTCGGAGCATGTGTTTGTGCGTGCGTAACGGTATTTAAGGTAGCGTTTCTCTCCTGCCCGCGCCACTTGTGCTTTTTATACGTGCACCTCTCTGCTTCTTCGTCAGTTGATTGCTGAAAAAACTGCAGATTGTTCACATGGCGAACAAAAAAACCACAAGCAATTGGAGAGAGAAACACACACAAATACAAATACTCACTCATATATACAAACATATTTGAATGCTTTGTTATTAAATTCGTATGCTGCTCAGATTCGCAACAGAAGACAACAGCTGACAACAACAACAACAATTCGTTGTCTGAAAAAATGTCACTCAGAAGCAAATCGCAAGACCAATTAGTGCGAGTGAGACGGAAAAGAAGAAAAAAAAAGAAAGAAGAACGGAAAGGATAAAAAAAATTAGTAGAATAAGAAGAAGGAGAAGAAAACTTTGAACGGATTACGAACCTTAAAAAGATGGAAAGGAGAATATGAACAACAAAAAGGAAAACATTACATTTTATAAAAAAGGTTAAAAAAAACTCATTAAAATGGGTATTTTTGAAAGCTATAGTTTTATTATAAAAATTATTTATTAGTGAATAAAATATTCATTCAAAAATTCGCCCAAAAAGTGACCTTAAAAGTTTCTGAAAAGTTACCTAAAAAGTAAGTGAAAGTATAAGAAAAAATACTCTTGCAAAAAGTCATCTAGAAAATCTGAAAAGTCACCTGAAAATTGTAAATTAAATTTGTAATTTAATCTAATTTAAAAAACTACCTAAAAAGTTACCTAAAAGAGACTTCAGAAGAAACACAAAATGGCACCTAAAAAGTGACCTAAATGTTAACTGATTTGAATGAAAAGTCATCCGGAAAATAACTAAATATAACTTGAGAAGCAACCGAGAAAAGTCAGCTGCAAATTAGGCTCAAAAGTCAGCTCAAAGTCACTCCAAAGATTTATTGAAAGTTCATAATCTAATCCAAAAATAGTGCAAAATCTCGCATTCATATTGCATTTAAGCTAAATCTACAAACAAAATTCCAACAAAAGTAGAAAAAATTTGATTGTACTTCTCCTAGATATGGTCATCATTATAGCTCTCTATATAATCATTAATATACGGGTATGTACAATAGTTCTTAAAATAGTTCTCAATATAATCATCTTATAATCGCTATATGCTATATACAATACTTGTTATAGTATTTAATGTAGTATTTTAAATAGTTCTCAATGTAGTCTTTAATATAGTCCTGTGTATAGATCAACAAACTCCTCATTATTATATCCTTATAACAGTTTCCAGTATAGTAGTCAATAGATCCACAATATAGTCCTTTATATTAAATTCTATAGACGATAGAAAATTCATCGTTTTTATTTCAACTTTTTATTTTCGTTTTTATTTTAACTTAAACCATATATTTAATGCGATTTGTATGCATTATTTAATTTCGAATTGCGATATCGTTTCCATAGAATAAATTAATGGATTAATCGATATCAAATCGATTTTAGTTGATTTTTTCGTTTGCTTTATAGTGGTTACTCTTTTGAATTTCGTTATATGAAAGAATTATTATAGGAGATAATATAAAATAGGTTCTGCAAGTAAGTTTCGACATAATTAAAGGATTTTTTTCAATAGAATGGCTTTCGTTTTTGCTTTTACTATAAGTCATTGCAACAACAACAATTCACAGCAACAACAGCCGTGAGTCACTTTTACGTTATGCGGAAAACATCCGCAAAGTATAAATAATAGAAAAAACATATAATCTAAGGGAGGGGAAGGGGGCTAGATGGTTTAAGGATATAAAAGTAAATGGAAAAAAATATGGATCAAAATCAGAGCAAAAAGCTGTTGTTGTTGTTGTTTTTCTTTGCTTTGTTTGCCGCAGTTTGTTTTTTGTTGTTTTTGTTTTTCGTCATTTTGGCAGCACGTTTTTACGCAGAGAACTCGGACAATAACAACAAAAAAAAAAACAGCAAACAAAAAAGAAAGATGAAAAAAACGGGAAAACAAAGAAAATGGTGAGGATGGAGAAGAAGAAGATGGGGACGATGAACGAGAAGAGTAAAAAAAAAACAACTGCAGAGAAAAGCAGCTGAAACAATTGATTTTCGATGATTTTTATGGCAGGCGTTGTTTTAAAATTTTGCTTAAAATAAAGTATAAATTTAGTAGTTTAAGTTACAAAATATGGGACTTAAAGAAATATGAAAAAAGAAGCAATTTAAAAAGATTATAAAATTATTAAAGGTTAGATTAAATATTGATTAAATATTTCAAAGTAAAGAAATAACCTAAACAATTACTAATAATACATACATGTGTATATTACACGGTAATATGTGTATATAATAATAATATATAATATTGTATATAATATAAAGAAAATATAAATATTGATTATTTTATACAGAATTTTATCACTCGTTGCTTGCTTTTAATAATGATTAATTAAGTTAACTATTCTTTGTTTTATTGTGATTTAACGAAATCATTGAAAAAAATAGTAATTAATTAATTTTAATCCCATCACATCACAAAATTCAAAAGCACTCAACAATAAATTTTACACCTGGTCAGCTTAAACTTTTTTAAAGTGTTCCTTTATTTATTTTTTTCTTTATTTAAAAGCACCATATGTATTTTTTTCATTATTTATTTTTCGCAATTTTCTAAGCTGCTCGATTATTTTATTTTAATATTTGATTTTTTCTACTTCGTATTTTCTTTGATTCTATTTTCTTTTTGTTTTATAATTGCATTTTGTTGTTGTTATTAATAAGGTTTTTTAATTTTTATTTATAATTCTTTATTATTTTGTTGAAGATGCAGGTTTTTTTTTATTTTTTTTTTTAAATTATTTGAATTCACTGGAGTTTGTTTTTTGCCGCCGGATCGTCTGACACGCGACACACGTAACACCGCAATGAAGCAAAGTTTTTGGGCCGAAACTCGTGAAATCATGGAGCAGAATCGGGTTTTGAGGCCCAAAGAAAGTCGCACGTGTTTTTTTCTGGGAAAAGAGAGAGCTAGAGAGGTGAAGAGCAACCGAGTGACAAAAGAGAGAGAGAGAGGGCGAGAGAGAAAGAGAGGGACTTCGCGCGAAAAGTTAAACTCAACAACACAAAACAGAGAATCAAGGAAAAATGTCAGCTCTTGAAAAATCACAAAAACAAACTGTCAATAAAAACAATAACAACATTTAATACAACCAATTGCAACAGGGAGAGAGAGACAACAACAAAACTAGAATCAAAAGTGTCTCATTAAATGGAAAATCAAAGCTTTAAAAAAGCACGAAAAACAAAAGCATTTTTAAAGAGAATCGTGGTGAAAATATCCATGGAAAAGAAAAATAAAAACAACCTTTCACAGAAATACTCTGGATGAAGAAGCGAGGGAGAGGAAAAGAGAAAGCTTCTTATTTGTAAAGCTTTTAGTAACAAAACCCATTCTTTTAAAGGCCCCATTTTGAACTCAGATAAAGATAAAAGATGGAGAGAGGGAAGGAAATTTAGCGTTACCAATCGTAAGATGATTTCGATAGCAAATAATAAAGCTATAATTTTGAAGCTTAAAGCTCACAGTTTTTGTATGGCATGATTAACCACTAACAACAGCAAGGAACCAGCTAGGAAGCCAAGCAACAAATTTTATTGTGTGGCCTTCGTTAGGTGACTTTCTTCGAATTCCCTTCTATTTCAACAAAACTTCGAAGTGTAAAAACAAAAAACGAAGCTGTATCCTCAAAGCTTTCTTGCTCAAAACCACAAGCGCTTTAAGCTTCCCAAGCATTCAGATGATGTTTCTTGTATTTCGACATCGCAGTTATGAAAACGTGTCCATTTGAAGTGTTATAAGTGTCATTTAGGCATGCATTTAGTAGGTACACAAACCGCTTTATTCGGGGTTTGCTTACCTACTAAGCTTTTGATTATGTATTTTTACCACAAAATGAATTTTTAGTAGAAAGTATACTAACATGAAGAAGATTCTACAAATAATTGATATATAATGTATTATACATACATATATGTACAATATACATAAAAGGTTTTCCAATAAGAGGTGTAATTTTGATATTCAAAGAAACATGCCATTTTTTGAGATAAATTATCGCATGTTTATTTCGTAATAAAGAGGAAGGTATGCCGTTAATAAGGAAAAACAACATCAGCCAAATGGCCACCACGACCACACTTACAGGACCATAGCTATTCAAAATTACATCTCTTATTGTTATTATTATTAAACCCTTTATTTAAATCATGGTGAAAAGTAAGAATCATACCTCATGTAACTCACCAGAAAAAGGAAGAAGCAAGGTTCCTTTTCCTGTTAAACATCCATAAAGTAATACGAAAAATGTTCTTCTAAAATCAGAAACTAAGACTGAACGTGCAGTTACCCTACACGTAGGGTGACGTGTCGTTGTGAACATGCTTAGCGATTCGTTGAACTGTCAATTGAGAAACAACAACACGCCTAAACTGCGCGTTGAGACTGGGACTGGGACTGAGACTAAAACTAGACTAGTCCAATCCCGACTCCACAGGACTGGACTGGAATGGGTCTGAGTCTGGGCTAAATTGAAACTGAATTGGAATTGGAATGGGAATCATTTTCGCTGCTTTCCTTAGTTTTTCTTATTTTGTATTTTTTTAAAAACGTTTTTAAAATGTTTTAATTTTGGACCAATTTTCGTCAATTTCTGCTTTAAATTTTCAGGACACTAGAAGAAGACATAAAAGGACATCAGTAATGAATTCTTTCATTCCGTTCTGTCAGTCCGTCTGTTTATGACACTTTTTAAGCGTTTGCCCAACGTTTACTTCTGTATCATCAACAACCTCTTCTAGTGTCCTCTTTCCCACTCCTCTTTACCCTTCCTCTTCCTCTTTGCTCTTCCTTTTTTCTCCCTTCTTCTTTTCTCTTCCTCTTTCCTCCACTTTCTCACTCGGTGCCACTTTCTATCTGCAGCCTGAAGCTTGGAAGCCTGAAAACATGAAAGCAGGCACTCTGCCAAGTAGTTCATAGTGTTTATAATGCTTATACGCTTCTGAAGCTGTAGTTGTGATGTGAGTGTGTATGAGTGTATTTGCGTGTGTGTGTGTGTGTGTTTATTTTCTGAATGGGTGCCGTTAAAAACAATTCGTTGCCTTCGTTTGTTTGTTTGTTCGTATTTCGATTGCAGAAGGATGTTTTGTTGTGTTGCTTATGTTTTTGCTTTTCTTGTTGTTGCATGTTTATGTGTTTCTTGTTGTTCTTGTTGTTGAATTTTCTCAATCTCAACTAAATTGATTTCAAGCTCTGTAAATAACTTAGAAGAGCTCCTAGAAAATATGTTGAGATGTTGAAAGAAGACGAAGAAAAAGAATAAGAAGAAGAAGGATAACAAACATTTACTATTACAATAACAACAACAACAATAACTTGCTATTGAAATGCTAACACATCTTTAATTTATAAACTTTAATTACAACACTAAATCAAGCTGCCATTTTTTATTCTTTTATATTTGTTGGTTTGGTTTTTGCTATCGTCTTTTCAAATTACATACTTTATACTTTCATATCTTTATTCGTTGCGGTTTTCTTTTATTTTTGCTCTTTTAATTGTCTTTATTCCTTTTTGTTTTTCTTTTTTTATTGCTAATTTATGTTTTTCCATTCGATTTTATTCTGTTGCTTCAAAGTTTCTTCTTAAAATAAATCATTTCTTTACCGAAGCTATCTCGAAGCTACCCTCCCTCCCCCTCGATCCCCTCTCTTTTCCACAACCTACTAGTCTAGCCTCATAAAATAAATTTATGAGATTTTATCGTCTTGTTATATGAAAACCAATTTAATGTTATTATTATTGTTGTTATTGTTGTTGTTGTTGTTGCTGTAATGGCTTATAATTTGTGTCAACTCGAAAATGATCTCAGACGCTGCCAACAACAACAACAACAACAACAACAACAAAAACATATTTTACACATTCTGTTGCCGAATTGAATGAAATAATGGAATGATAGAATGAATGCGCTGCATTATAAGTTACGCAAGAAAAATTAAGTGAAAGGAAAATCCATAAAAAATTGCAAAAAATCTTATAATAATCTTATAATATAATAAATAAAAAAATAAATAAAAAATCAAGCACACAATTTATAAATTTTGATTGTTCTTGTTTTTGATTTTGTTGTTTCATTTTTTTAAAACTTCTTTTATAAAATCTGATGTAAAAAAATGTTTAATTTTAAATTCCAAGCGACTTTTAAAAGACGAAGCGTAAAAAAGAGAAATGAAAATCCTGCGAAATTCAATCAAAGGAAAGAATTCAATTAAATTAAAACGAGTTAAAAAGAGAGCGAAAGAAGAAGAACGGAAGAGGAAGCAATAAAATTACCTGTTTTAAGACGACATCCTCTCCGTCCAACAGAGAGAACGACAGCAGAGAGAAGGCAGGCTCTCGGAGGGGAGCGAAGTGAGAGAGAAGGTACTTTAAATCGTTTTGAAACGTAATCCACTAAAAAACTTCTTCTTCTTCTTCTTGAGGCTTCTTTATAAAATGAAGCTTAAGGGGAAAAATTGCACAATTTACACGCTTCACTTTTTGCACTTTCGCATCAAATGATTAAATTTAATTTTCGTTTTTCATTCGTTTCATTTTCTATTCTATTCTATTCGCCAATTATTTTTATTATTTAAGACCGAAATTAAACACACTCACGTACACACAAACAAGTCGCGTCACGTCACGTTTTGTTGCAAGTCCACTCGGACCAAGCGACCGAACGTCATCTCGAGGCAACCAAAGAAAAGTGAATCGTTTTCAGTTAACAAAAAAGTCCTCAACAATGAAATTACAACAGCTTCAATTTGAGATTTTTTCCTATTCCTCCCCCTTTTCTATCCTTCCTTCTTCCTCCTTCTAAATATTTCTCTTCCTTTCTTCTCCTTTCTTTACGCACTCGTCGTTTTGATTTGCATTGCATTGTTGCTGGCCTCCATGAGTTTGTCTCCATCAAAGTTCGCCGCCTGCAGAAGTCGCTCATCATGTAACTGCCCACACTGCCACGCCTACCGAAATGTGCACGTGGTGAGTGCTGTTGCTGCTGATGTTTGTGTTGCTCCTTACTTTTTACTGTTGCTGTTTTTGTAGTCGCCATAATCATCGTCATCAACCCCCCCCTCGTCCGCCTCCTCCTCCCCCGCCATCTGCCTTCTTTCCTTCTTATCGTGATGTCTGTTTACACCTCATTATTCTTTCTATTTGTCTCTTTCTTTCTCTCTCCCTCCTTTTCTTTGATCGCTCTCCGTTACACTTCTCTTCTTGCCTTTTGAAAAAATAGGATTTTAAAGACTTTTTAAGCTTTTGCCTTTCTTCTTTTTGAAAGCTTTTTAAAGAAGCCAAAAAGCTATAAAGCAAAAAAGCTTTTACAGTGATTTAAAGTCTCCAAAAAAATGTTTACATAAAATTTGACATCAGATTTGTAGTTCATCCATTTTTGTATTTCTTGTAGTTTAACTTTTTTCAAACTTTGATTTCAATTAAATTTTATTTAAGATTTTTATTATTACTTCTGAATTTAAAATTGTATTGTTGTTGATTGTGTTTTTAGACTATACATAATATATGTATATGTACCATTTGAAAAACCGTAAATTGAAATATTTTGTAAGCAAGCACTAAACTTGGAGAGATTGCGACGTCCCTCTCTTTTCGCAATCCTCTCTCAACGGTTTAAAAGCTTATTTTTGTTGTTGTCGCTTATTACATTTCCTAAATGAGACTCTATTCTTTCCTTCTCTCTCGCTGCTATACTATTCTCTCCTTCTGTCCCGTTTTCTCTCTGTCCCTCGCTCTCTCTCTGTCCCTCGCTTTCTCTCTGACTCTCTCTGTCTATCTCCCTCTCACACTCACTATATTGTTGTATCCTTTCTTCATTTGTATTCTATTTTCACCGTACCCGAGTCTCTCTTTTTCCTCCATTTAATTTCTATTTTTGCGGTCACGAGTTCAAAGCTTTTCATTGCTCCATAAGCTCTATTTTCTTGTCTGCTTTCCTTCGTTTTCGTCCTCGTTTGGTCCTTCGACAATAAATTATACATTAAACCGTTAATCAGCTCAGTTCCTTTGTTTATTTTGAATATATTTTTGGGTGCTTTTCTCAGCTTCTCTTCAGCTTATTTTAAGCTGTTTCTGTTTGTTTGTTTCTCTGTCTTTTCTAAGTCTTCATTTGCGGCCCGCTCCCTCCCCCCTCCTCCCCCCCCTCCCCCCTTCACTTTATTTTTTCCTGTTTATATCCTGCCATTTTTAAAGTTCAGTCCTTTTTAAAGACTTCTGTTGACAAGCTTTTGTTTCTTTTCTGTTTCATGATGACAAGAAACAGAAACAAATCACTGCGAAGCGCATTTGACTGAATGATTGACTGACTGACAGACATGTATACGAATGTCCTCGAAATATATAGAAGCTATTGAAATATACGTATAAATGTATGTATATATAAAGAAAGTCAAGTATAAAGATATATTTTTATATACCTGAGTGTGTTTGAGTGTGTTTCTCAGTGTCAGTGTGTTTTGTATGACGTCAAACACACTGTAAAAGGCAGGGTAGCACAACAACAACCACCACCGCAAAAACAACAACATACACAACAACAATATCACTTCTTTAAAGCCATAGAACAAAACCTTTGAATTCCCTCTCGCAGCACCACCCACAAAACGCTCTCTTTTCGACATTTTAACTTTCGAAAATTTATATTTTCTCATCTCTGTTCTCTTCCTCTTTCTCTTCCTCTTTATATCTCTCTCCCCTCTTTTCCACGCCCTCTCTTTATTGCTTTCTTCTCTTTTGAGGGCAGCAGAAATTGTTTTAATCTTTCGATTTGAAATGTTTCAATTAACTTTTTTCGAAAAATGTTTCTTTTCCTGTTTGTAACGAGCAAAAATATTTAAAAATCCTTTTTTAACGAACACAATTTCTCCACACAATAAATTATTCATTTACGGAGTTTATTCTCTATTATGTCATTTCACTTTATGACCCACACTGACCCAGGAAGATTTTATATGTACCACCAGAAACTCGCTAGAAATATGAATCCGCATTTTTATGAATTCCTTGGCTTGTATACTTGGAATGTACAACGTATTGTGTTCTATTTTTATTTTACCTAGTTTTGGCTTGAAAAGCTTTGAGATTTAAGAATTTCTTAGTTAGTTCAAACATCAAGTAGGCGAAATCGTCAAATCGAGCTGTCAGAACGAGTAACTAACGAGTTTTTATGCTTTTAATCTCGAAACGTACGCTTGTGCAACACACAACAAAGATTGCAGCGATTCAAGAGCACTCGATATTGACGTTAGCGAAAGGGAAAAAATATGAGAAAAGCAAGAAATCAGCTCATGAAAATGTATCATTCTGATCTCACTTTTTATTCAGGGGACTTAACTTAAATATAAATTAAATTCTAATGTGTAACCAAAGCCAAGTGTATTACTGGAAACTTAATCATTTCAACGGTTTTGCGATCAAATATAAAAGTAATCAACTTCAGGTTAGTTTCTTTGGGTTTAGTTACAGTTGCGTTGGAAACTTTGACATTCGGCGCTCATTGAATCCTTACACTTAGACTGACACTTTATCCTTTATCCACACCCGTCCCTTTTATAACTTTCCCCCTTCAACTACCCAATAATATGATGTTTACTCACATGATACGATGATACGCATCCGGCTGAGCCTGCGAACATGTCACAGATTGCTCGGATTCGGTGGAATCATCACGTAGAGTGGCGACTCCGAGTGGTAGGATTGGGATGATGGCAGCTGTAGCAGCCGCTGCTGTTGCGGGTGGGCCCGCCACCACCGTGTGTGTGTGAGGCGGCGGTCCAGCGATAGTTTGCGGTGATGGTGTCGTGCTTACGGACTCCTGCATGCGGTGGTATAGAAAAACAACAAAAGCAATTAACCGGGCAATTTAACTGTCAAACAACTACAACAACAAAAACAACAGCAACACAAATCAGTTGCGTCACTCGTTGACGTACCTTGAGTTCGGCGGCGGCGGCTGTTGCTGCTCCTTCCGGCGCTGAGTATCGCTTTCGTTCGTACAAAATATCGCGCTCGATGGAGCGACTGCGGAAAGCTGGTGGACAGGAGCGATCTGGTGGTGTTTGGACTTTCGGTGGATGATTCGAGCTGCTGTTGGTTGCCGCCGATTCAGTTGTTGCTGGTGTTTCGGTTGTTGTTGCTGTGGTCGCTGGTGTATCGGCAGCAGAAGCTGGAGCACTGCCAGAAGGACCGGCGTGAGGCGAATCGGATTCGCTTTGATCCTGCTGTTGTTGTTGCTGCTGCTGTTGATGTTGTTGCTGTTGCTGATGCTCTCGCTTCTGCTGTCGCCGAATCTCAAAGTCCAATAAACGCGCTTCACGTGCTTCTTTGTGAAGCTGGAAAAAAAAGAAAGTTAGTTTTTTTTTATTTTTAAAATGAGTTAATTTAATTCGCCTTCTCATTCACACTCGCACTCACCTTGTAGTTGATGGCGTCCTGCTCTTCTTTCTTCGCTTCGCGTTCGTTGCGTTGTCGTTCGCGTTGCTTCTCTTCGTCCGTCTGCGATGTTTTGCTGTCTGTAATTCAATTACAATAACAACAACAACATAATCAGTTGTTTTTAATTAATAGTGGTTGTTCTTAGTTCGGGGAAATAAATTACAAGTCGACAGTCTGAGACTGAGAAAGAATGAACGAGTCATTAGCAAGGGGCGGGAGGGGGGAGGAGAAGATCAGGTGGGAAGTTGGTTCGGAAAGGAACCCAGAGAGACGCAGCATGCTAGCCTCACCCTGGGTGATGGCATTCAAAGGTTGATGAGAGGGGATGGAAGCATGCAACCATGCTGCAATCAATTACATGCGCCTGAAAGTATGCATCCATGTACTATCATCCCATCAAATTTAAGCAAATTTAATTGGAAAACTAAATTAACAACTAATTTAGAGGAAGGAAAGAATCAAAGGCATTCTGAAAAGATACTAGAAGGAGGTTATTTTTCCCTCTAATTTAAAAAACTTGTTTCTATTTTAATTACACTAAAAAAGGTAATATTTTTGTGTTTCATAGAGCTTTTGAAGTGTTTACACATTTATATATATATTAAAAGATCGCTGAACATGTTCTTTAACGAGTGAAAGATTGAGTAAAACTAATACAAGTAAAATATAATTTAAAGGATTAATTAAAGACTCATCTAGTCGTGTC